>CABFOQ010005024.1:5542-17153 GCA_900660455.1 Gephyroberyx darwinii | reverse complement strand
ATCAGTATATGGCAGGAAAACCCAAGACTAAGATGAAGTGCAATTTTCCCTTGATTCTTGTCTCATTACCATAAGCTCTAAAAAAAAATCTATGCTGGTGTGACATCAAAATCATATTGTCATCCCTGTAAAAGTCTGTATGATGTTGCATATCTACAATTTAACTCCTGACAAATACCCTACACACACTGAAACCAGGATACCAATATTGTTGCTCATGCTGTAGCTGCATCCCCCTGGTCTGTTGAGTATCAGCACAGTTTGTAAGTACAGGTTTAGTCTTCTTGTCTATTCACATCATGTAATCATACCCACATAATGTTAATGAAATGTTAGGCTTCAGTGGCAGAACTTTGACTGATCATGGGAACGGAAAACAAAACCACAAGAAGACGCAATGAGGTTAGAATGCAATGAGACCAAATACCAAATGAAGTCAGAGTAGGTGAATTCTCAGAGACGCCTTACAGCTTAGCCCAAAAAAGAGGGAGAGCTTATACAGAGAATATTGAGATTTTAATCAATTAGACATTTGTAAAAGGAAAGCAGAGTGGCTATCTCATCTGACAATATGACACCTAGCATGCTCCCGAAAGCAAGTCAGTGTAATAGAGAGAATAGAGGCATTCAGGTTCCTGAGTTAGTGGGTGATGACGAAGGTTGAGGTTCTGCTTTACACACAGGCATATCTCAGTTTTCTGCCAGGGGCCCCAGGGCCTGTGACACCAATGTGATAGATTCTTAGGTCTGAAATATGCACCACTTTGACCCGGCAACACACATGTATTCAGAAATACACACGTACACAAACATATAGATACATAGATACATGTAAAAACACATATATACACAAACACACAAAACAATAGGCAGTGAAACTTATATAAATGTGAAAACTGGAGGTGGTGAGTTCCACAGACACCATGCAAATATGTTATCTCACACATCAATTTCCTCATACGTGAGGAGTTGCAGTATTAGTTCTCCCCCAAGAAATACTAATCCTTCCGTGGAGAAATGACTCATGTAGTCTTTGATTCAATCACAGTCAAGGCCACAAAGTTATTAGAATCATGTGTCTGTGCTGAGGAATGTGGTTAGGTAAAAGGACCACAGCTATTAGCACCAGGAAGTAGAGCTGGCCTTCAGGAGGCATGGCTGTGTAACCTGGGTGGAGCGCAGAGGTGAGGGGCAAGGAACTGACCTGGGGAAGGGGGAACCTCCCTGTTTTAGGAACCTCTCTCCAATCGTCTGTCCAACACACACATACACACATATACACAGATCGCACACAGACAGACAGATTCTCACACATGGCAGGCAGGCAGAGGGCTAGATAGGTAGGTCCCACTCTTATGATGTGCTGTCCCCTGCAGGTGGCCGATGGCATGGCCTTCATTGAGCAGAGAAATTACATTCATCGAGACCTGCGAGCTGCCAACATTCTGGTGTCTCACGAACTCATCTGTAAGATTGCTGACTTTGGACTGGCAAGACTCATTGAGGACAATGAATACACAGCCAGAGAGGGTAATAAGACCTTATGATCACTTCTATCACATGTTCTTTTGAGCCCTTGCTTTAGAACCTCTTTATTGGCCTAATAGATATTAACATATAACACGATTTGTTCAGAGGCTGTTGAGAAAAGTGTTATCCGTGAAACTGTGCCAAGCTAAGTTGTGTATTACCTTGACATATTTTAGGTGGGATCACAGAGTGCGAGAGAAACGATATGTGAATCCAGTGTGTATGCTCTTAAATGTGGGATGAACTTTCAGTACAATAGCTCCGCCAAGTGTTAATGTGTTTTTGGGAAATGAAGGGAATTTCCTCTTTTGTTCATAGGTGCAAAATTCCCTATCAAGTGGACTGCACCCGAGGCTATTAACTACGGCACCTTCTCCATAAAGTCTGATGTGTGGTCATTTGGGATCCTGCTGACTGAAATAGTAACATATGGCCGCATACCTTACCCTGGTATGTCCCTCATTTACTAAACCTCACGTTTACTATTTATGACATACTGATCAACTGGTGTATGTAGTATACCAGTATTCAGAGCTCTACTCATAGACATTACAAAATCATTTCACCAAATTACAAGTCTAGTATGATTCACAAAAGACATTCCAACCAACATCCTCTTCCCATGTGTTGTCCAGGTATGTCTAACCCAGAGGTCATCCAGAACCTGGATCGGGGCTACAGAATGCCAAAGCCAGAAAACTGCCCAGATGGGCTCCATGACGTTATGTGTCTCTGCTGGGGGGAAAACCCAGAGGACCGGCCCACCTTTGAGTACCTGAGGAGCGTCCTGGAGGATTTCTTCACTGCCACAGAGAGGCAGTACCAGGATCAGCCTTGCTGAGGCAGTAAGATGGATAGATAAACAAACTAAAAAGGACATTCTGTGATGGTGGACATTGGATTTTGTGTTGTTCAGCACAGAGTGAATGCATCAAAATGGAGAGGGTACAAACTGACAAACTTTTCCCAATTAGAATACTTTGCTTCTTCTTCAAATGTTTTCTGGTGTGGCTTCTTAAACATGACCCTGATCTCTGATCCTCAAAGAGCAAGGCCTAACAACTTGAGCTATTTGATTTATTCATGCAACATCTGGATCACTGCAGGACAAAACAAGCAGAGAGTGATCATCAAGAATGATGATCCTGAGAGCTGTTCTCAATCCATATTCCAAAAACTAATATTTGATATTACTGGGATGTGCCAGAGTGAATAATTGGTTTGCTGTCCTGGTATTAGAAATGGTACTGAATAATAAGATGTAAATACATTTCAAGTGCTTCAGCTATGTTGTTGTTGTTGTTGTTGTTGTTGTTTGTAACTCATTTTAATAAAGAATTTCAAATAACTTTACTTACAGGGCTTTGGTACTCACGTTGCTTTTTGTGAGATTACACTAAACTCAACAGACAAACCCAAACTGCAGTAAATACATTTCACATATACATGCAGAGAAATGTTTCAAAATATAAGAAAAATGCCAACAAAAAAAAGAAACCTATTTGTATATGTAGATGATATTCATTCAAAATATATGTTGAACACTGGAAATAGTCCTCCTGTGTACAGCTGACATATATCTTCAACATAAGTACTCCAAGTATGTGGAGACATATATCTAAACATATTCTGAAGTATATGAGTCAAATTATTTTAGCATGTGGGAATTAACTGGCAGGAAGGAAATGAAGGTGCTGAAATAGTGGTTCTCGATGAAGGTGTGGGACTTTTCATAATAATAAGTAAACAGCGACACAAACTGGCCCAGTCCACGGTGATTCGTCTGTTATGGCGGGACCATTAGACGTTAACGCACCGCCCTCTAATGAGACCTTGTAGCTTTACGTGCCTCTGATGCGACGTGATACAAATTATCCGCCTTGTCGCTGTTCCCTCCTACGGTGTGCGGTGGCAAGCGAGCATTAAAAGACTAAAATGGCGCTTACTTCCCAAGGAACAAAGAAAAAAGTTTGCTACTACTACGACGGTGAGTGTTTACGAGTCTATCGTTTGGTCAGGGAATATATGATCCGTGAAATCTGTCGCTTTGCTCCGACAAAGGTTCCGGTTAATTTTGCATTTTGCTAACATGGCTAGCTGTGAAGATAACGTTAGCTAAGCTAGCTAGTTTGACTCGCAAGCGCTTCTCATCAACCCCGTCTGGCTCAGGGTTGCTGAGTCCAGGCAGAGGGTAACGCAAATTATCTAATAATATATTATTTTCGCCAAACATACTCGGTTTCCCTTGAAAATGCTGTTTTAGCTTGTTAACCAACTGACGCCCGTAGTTTAATTTAATTAGTTAACATTTCTAGCTAGCGGGCTAACAAAGGGGGATATGGGTACTTCATTGTCACCACGGTTAACGTTAACACGAAAATAAAAAGCATCTCACCTAACGTTACCTACCCTACGGTACTAAGTAGTTAAGCTTGCATTAACGTGTTTGTCGACATTACAAGTGCAATTTTTGCAATTTCACAGCTTCATCCTGTAAACGTAGCTAGTGTGGTCAGTTTCTGAAGGCGAAACGACGTTATCTTAAATAACTAGTAACGTTATACGCTGGTGGAGTGAGGGGTCCTTGGTTGCTGGATTATCATCGTCTGTGTTTTATGCACAATAGTATTGGTCAATTCCTCGATTTACATCCTCACTAATGCAAAACATACTCTTGTTCTGCATAGATACTTGATGAGGATGATTGATTTGATAAAATCACTGTTTACCTTGGTTCATGGTTTGGAGGAAAAATGATTAAACTTGTACTTTCTGTATTCTCATTTTAGGTGATGTCGGCAATTATTACTATGGTCAGGGGCACCCCATGAAACCCCACCGAATCCGCATGACACACAACCTGTTGCTCAACTATGGCCTCTACAGAAAGATGGAGATTTATGTAAGTAAAAATACAATACAAAGTTGCTTAGTCAGTCAAATCACTGGATCTGTGAGTAGCAATTGCGGTGCGTTTCAGGGACTAATTTAACCTCTGTTTCAGCGTCCCCACAAAGCCAATGGAGAGGAGATGACCAAGTATCACAGTGATGACTACATCAAATTCCTGCGTTCCATCCGACCAGACAACATGTCAGAGTACAGCAAGCAGATGCAGAGATGTAAGTTTGGCCAGAGAGTTGGTCTGTGTAAAATAAGGCGTTCTGTCTTTGTGTTCTACTAAACTCATACACTAAACTGTGTAAGTGTTGTGATCAGCATCAATGTTCTGAGTGCTCTTTCTGTACCATTTCTCTACAGTTAATGTGGGAGAGGATTGTCCAGTGTTTGATGGTTTATTTGAGTTCTGCCAGCTCTCAACTGGGGGATCAGTTGGTAAGTTTCCTTATGCACACTGCTCAGATGTGCTGTGTTGGAAAGTAATGATGCCATCATACCTGTTGTCCCACTTATCTCAAAGTATGTTAATTATTTTCTTGTCACTGTGTTGCAGCTGGTGCTGTGAAGTTGAACAAACAGCAGACTGACATAGCCATCAACTGGGCCGGAGGCCTGCATCACGCCAAGAAGTCTGAGGCCTCAGGGTTTTGCTACGTCAATGACATTGTACTAGCTATTCTAGAGTTACTGAAGTGAGTACAAAAGCCCTTTCACAGCCACTCAAGTACAAGTTTGTTTTGAATGAGGGGATGGAGCACTACATGGACAATCAAATGGGTGCTTTTGAAAACTGATGGGGTGATCAGGGTCCAGTTGATACAACTGTCCTTCCAATCAGGCCTTGTCTACAGAATGTAGATGTAAATGAAGCGGCTTTATATTTTTGGAATGTTTCCAAGGACTGACCACTAAGATGTCTTTCATGGTTCACGAGGCAGGACTTTAACTATCTGTCACCTTCCTCCAGATACCACCAGAGAGTTCTGTACATAGACATTGACATCCATCATGGGGACGGCGTGGAGGAGGCCTTCTACACCACTGACCGTGTCATGACCGTGTCCTTCCACAAGTATGGCGAGTACTTCCCTGGTACTGGAGACCTGAGGGTAAGGTTTACAACTATTTGACTAAGACATACTAGTCATGTTGCCAAAGTCACAATATGTATTAATTTCAGTGAGTCAACCTTTGTCTTGTCCTTTGCAGGATATTGGTGCTGGGAAGGGTAAATACTATGCTGTGAATTACCCACTGAGGGATGGGATTGACGATGAGTCATATGAAGCCATTTTCAAACCTGTGAGTTGATATAATCTTGTTCATGTGCACTGTTGTGCTTTTGTAGTTTATATCTCCCATGATGGACAGCAGCATTTTGGATAGCTGTTGTTTGTGTGTAGATCATGGCCAAGGTGATGGAGATGTATCAGCCCAGTGCAGTGGTTCTCCAGTGTGGAGCAGATTCTTTATCAGGAGATAGGCTTGGCTGCTTTAACCTCACCATCAAAGGCAAGTTCATTGACACAGGTCTCTCTACATTATACGTTGAAAACACAGAGGTCTATGGCTGAGTAAAGTTGCATTGAAAAACCAAAGAGTTAGCTCTTAACTTTTCTCATATTTAAGGATGTTTGTATATTATATATATAGGTCCTACTTTTGTTGTATATTTAGAGCCTGCTCACTGAAGTTTGATCCCACTGATGCCAGCCTTATTTTGTAATAAATTTTAACTATTCTGTGCACTCAGGTCATGCTAAGTGTGTGGAGTACATGAAGAGCTTCAACCTGCCGTTGCTGATGCTGGGTGGAGGAGGCTACACTATCCGTAACGTGGCTCGCTGTTGGACATACGAGACAGCTGTGGCCCTTGACAGCTCCATCCCCAATGGTGAGTCCTCTTTTGAGCTGAAGATCATTGGTCTGGTTTTGACTCTGCCTTGGAACTAGATTCTACTACTACTTTTTTTTTTTTTTTTTTTACTACTAAAATACTTATATTACAAAAAAATACTTATATTACCAACAAAATACATTATATTAAATTATTACTGCACCCAAAATTAATCCAAAACAAAAAGTCACTTGGTGGGCTGTTTTGACCTAGGCAGGCCGCCTAAATATTAACATTGTAGGTGAAACACTGGACTTCATTGAGTTAACCAAGTCTTCTCATCAAAGGCACCAAGCTTTGAAGCTATTGGATACTGCTACATGAGTAAAATCAGTTTCACAACAGTTGGAATGCGAGACAGGCATTGTGCTGAAATATTAGTAAAAGCCTCATACAACTAGTAAAATGACTTCATGTTTACTAAGCCATGATAGCAAAGTTTATTGATGAAATACAAATGTCCCCCACTGTACAGAGCTCCCATACAATGACTACTTTGAGTACTTTGGGCCAGACTTCAAGCTGCACATCAGCCCCTCCAACATGACCAACCAGAACACCAATGACTACCTGGAGAAGATCAAGTGAGTCCTTTTTCTCCACCTGTTAATTCAAATGAATGTGCTACTGTTCTTCTGTCTCCATGGTCATCATTATACCATGTCTATTTTGATCATGGGTTATGAAATGGCAAAGGTAAAGATATAAGGTTATTTCCCCATCACATATGATAATGTTTCAGATGGGGATCAGCACGGGTAGTGGGATCCTCAATTACTTGAAATAGACTTTGAAACTTTGATTTTTTTAAGAATGGAGAATGTAAATATTTCAGTTATTCATTAAGTTCAGTTTTATAAAAAGCAATGTCCTGACTTAAAAACACTGACTGGCCAAATTGTAGACACAGGTTCAGGTGACTTGTTTCTGATCTCATCTTTAGTAGAGGTTAGTGAGTGCAACCTGTGTTCTGCCCTCTAGGCAGCGTCTGTTTGAGAACTTGCGTATGCTGCCCCATGCCCCGGGAGTTCAGATGCAGGCCATCCCAGAGGACGCCGTACAGGAAGACAGTGGGGATGAGGAGGACGAGGACCCGAACAAACGCATCTCCAGTAAGACAAAATTGTCTACCATACTGACACCAAATTTGTAGCATCTTGTGGTTTCACTACCCTCTTAGAACATGCTGCACCATGTTAAATCTACCTGTGTTCTTGATCAGTCCGTGCTCACGACAAAAGGATAGCATGTGAAGAGGAGTTCTCTGACTCCGAAGATGAGGGGGAGGGAGGCCGCAGAAACGCTGCCAGCTACAAGAAGGCCAAGCGAACTAAGACTGAGGGAGAGAAAGAGGGAGAAGAGAAAGAGAAGAAAGGTGAGGAGGAGAAAAAAGGTATCTATTCATTTTTTTTCCTTTCTCATTCCACCTCATGTTCTTTTTAATTCTGATTAGGACTATTCAGGAAATAAGTTTGTTTTAAATCAGACTGACCACCGTATGTAATTCAGAGCGTTTGTATGATTACTGATTCTGAGGATGGCTATCGATTTCTCTTATTACAGAAGTAAAAGAAGAAGAGAAGGTGCCAGAGGAGGAGAAAATGGACACATCAAAGTGAGCAAACATTGCACACTTATTGATCGTGTTGTGAAGGAAGTGTCTGATTGGGAGCATTAATTATTTCCTTACTCTGGATCCTTTAGGCCAAAAGAGGAGTCCAAGACGCCTTGAAGCCCCTAACCTTTTATGATGCCAGTGCAACTGTTCAGATTGGATCTGAAAACATTTTTTTTCAGACCACTCATCTTTCCAGGCTGCTGCAATGGAAATCAATGAAGGACTATACATTTTAAAGACAGACCCTACCCCCTCAAAATGGGTTTAGGATCTATACATGTTTTTCTAGGACACCTTTAAAATATTGATGTTCATGGACTTAAGTCAAATGGAGGGTTTTTATAAGTATTGTTTTTGTACGCTTTGTTAGTGTTTTTGTTGGTATTTTGTCATTTTTTGTCTTGAATCTCTACGCCATGAAACTTTCCCCTTCCCCTTTCCCTTGACAAACAGTTCTGTAGTCTATAAAAATGACCTAGCACATTTATGGTTTTTATACATCTTTTTTGGATTTAATTTATTCAAATTATGGATATCTTGGCTAATTTGTTTTCTTTCAGTCCCACTTTTGTCCTGTGCCTTTTTGTTTATTTAGGTGAAGCATGTTCGTACAGTAGATCCACATCTCAAACAAATTTGTGTCACTGCCCTTGCCTGCAAGGAGTGGTTTAGATGGTTGTATAAACCTGAACACCTTTTCCACAGCAGTGACCAGTAAATTACATTCTTGTACTTTTGGTTATAATTTTGTACGTGTCCTTTACCAGTTGTGGTCATCTTCAGCAGGAAACTGTGAATCCAGCCTCATATCGTGAAAACTAGAAAACGCTGTTTCTGAGTCTTAACAGCTGAAAGTCAGATTCTGTAGACAGGATTTCAGTGTACTGTATGCATTGTAAAATGGGATGCAGGCAAAAGTTAATTGTTGTATATATTTGTATTCTGCAAACATGAAGAAATTTGTTCCACAAGAGTGCTTGCAAATTTCATATAAATCTGACAGACCAGTCTGTATTGACCACACTTTTCAACACCAATAAAAAAAACTATTAAAAGATGTGTTTACTCTTAAAGTCTTCTAAAAAGTATACATTGTTTCAAAATGAGATTAAGTGTGATGCCTCCTTGTACAAAATGATTGACCTGAGATTAAAACATTCAAGTTATTTGCTATTTTAAGACTTGTCTGCAAAATATCAATACTTAAATGTGAAGATGAATTCATCCTTAAACAGCAAGCGATACATATCAGGTAACATTTCAATTTGACCAAGCATTTTGGAATGAATCTCTTGAGTATTTTAAAGAAATACAGGCATATCAAATGACAGAACACCAACAGAGCAGTATATTAAAAATCTCTTATTGTGAAGTGGAATCAAAATATATCAGACATTTCATGACCTACCGTGGATAACCACTTCAACACATTCTGGAGATCAGTTCACAGAAGACACTGCATTTTATGATTGCAGTTCAGGCACAGCAGTTTCCAACCCATCATTAGGTTTAGCTGCATCAGAGCCATTGACTCTGCTCTGCTGGAGAGTCACAGTCCAGCAGTTCGTGCTGCTCTGCAGCCTCTACTTCAGCTTCTGGCTGCGGTACTGGAGGAGGCGAGGATGGGGCTTCACTGGGTCTCTGGATGCGCACCTGGAACAAGTCAATCATGATTTCCTGTTAACTGTGATGTGACACCCATCACAACATGAAAATGCATGCTGTCACATACATATAATCAGTGAAATGAAGGTTACTTACTCTTCTAGCGTGGATGGGCCTTCTCCTGCATGGACAGAGGTAGAGGAATGACGTGCAGGCAGCAAAGCAGCGGAAGGAGAACACCATCTCCACCACAGACATCAAGATGAGAGGCACCCAGAGAATGACTGTGGTTCCCTGGTAGAGGAAAAATGCAAAGGCAAGTAATTCAGAGGACCAAAACATTACTTTCTTACAGCACGTCATCTCACTGTTACAGCTGCTGATCTTGGTTAAATATTCAGCTTTGTTTTTTTTAACTTACGTAGATGCGAGTGGGGTCAAAGGGGCATTCATTTGTGATGCTGGAATAGCCAATGGCATCAGGAAACTTGCAGTGCGTCAGCAGGGTCCGCCCTTTATTTACTATGGCCTTCACCATAGAAACTGTCAGGCCCACAGTGGAGGCAGTTGCCAAGAGGCCTGCCAGGAAGCTGATGAACAACAGGACCCACTTCTGCAAGGAGAGCAGTGGCACAGCAGAGACGACATGAGCATTTAATCTTTTTGTATATGTAATAGCCTTTACAGGATCTTTTGAGACTTCAAGTGGAAACCAAGGTTGAAGTAAAGATGAATATGGAGGTAAAAAGGTCCATGGAGCAGAACACAGGGAGTGGGGGAGATAAGTTCCATATTTGAATGGATGCCGGAAGCTTATATTTGCATGTTCGTGTAGTTCATCCACATAAATGTACCATTTCCCTTAACTCCACACACCATGCACTCACACACAAGGCAAAAGGGCAAGTTCTAACAGGAATCAGCATGCAACTGTTGGGAGTCCTGAAAAGAGGAGGGAGAAAAAAACAGGGAGCAGTATTTACCAGCATCCTGTTTTTCTTGTTTTTGGACAAGACAATGGCTGTTATTCCACCAATAATTCCCTGCAGGACACAAGAAATAATGTGTTCAGTAAATACGATCCCACTGATCACATGCTATACTTGTAATGCATTCATATTATTACTAGTAGGTCAAAAAGGTTCTGTTTAAAAAGGACAAAAGAACAACATTGCATTCTTAATAGAACAGGTACCAACAGGAAACTGATACTCTTCCAGTTTGAGGTAAGTTTATAACAGCATCAACCAATGATATTTCAACTGAATACGTGCACCATGTAATAGTGTGTACCACTCACCACTAGGCCTGCCACAATGGCAATGACATTGGAGATGGCATACACCATGGCCCGGGCCTGAGAGTGCACGGTGATGTGCCTGAGCACAGCACCGTGCACCAGCGCTCCAAGAAGAAAGTTGACATGGCCCACCAGCACCAGCCCTAGACCCATCTTCATCAAGACTTTGTTGTCCTTCAGGTTGGCGCAGCATATTCCTAGAGGAGGTGAAGGGATGGCTTTTAAAAGATAATACTGGTTTGATCTTATGAGCCCAAGTCAACTCTTCCTGAATTCACTTTTGAAAGAAAAAAAGTGATAACATATTCTATCGTACGTGTGTACAACAAAAGCTCCATCTGACTCTAATTGCAGAATGTAAATATCAGCTGTGCAAGCATCAGTGTTGTGTTGGTAAAGTCAACATGGCATACAAGATGAAGTAGCAACGCACACAGCAGTTCATTAAATGTGAGCTGAAGTATAAAGCATGGTTGTGTCTACAGTACAATGACAACGTAGCTTGAAAATCAGGTTGTGTGAGTGTTCAAGTGGTCTCAGCTCAGCAAGGGTGTCAGGTTAGCACACCAAGACAACACTTGAAAATAAGCCATTTACACATATCTCTGACCCCTGCAGGGATGGGTAAAGATGTCATGCGGATCTCAAAGGAGGACTACAAAATGCTCCAGCTGCAGCAATTCATTAACAGCATTAAACTGAGAAAGGGGCCTTGGGATTTCTTTCTCCACCAAATTCCCCTGAGGTGAAATTGAAGCAC
>CABFOQ010005020.1:17087-40373 GCA_900660455.1 Gephyroberyx darwinii | reverse complement strand
CATTCAAAGAAGACATCAACTACTACAGCACCATTAGTGAAGAGAAACAGCGCATATCAGTGAACTAGTAACGTTAACGTTAGTAGGCTAGTACCACACGCTAGTAAGGACTTCTATCATATCAGTGAACTAGTAATGTTAACGTTAGTAGGCTAGTACAACACGCTAGTAAAGACTTCTATCATATCAGTGAACTAGTAACGTTAACATTAGTAGGCTAGTACAACACGCTAGTAAAGACTTCTATAACGTAACGTTGAGCACAAATCAACCAAATTATGTTACAAACGTAAACTACAAAGTTGTTTCAACATGTTTTCATAACTACATATGAAGTAAAAATTGAAGCAAAGGGAATTGTGTTTACTGTTCACGGTGTGCGCCGCTATATTGCTGTGACGTCAGGTGTGTTTATATCGGCGAACTCAGACCAGTTGGATCTTGCCCGAGTTTCCGACTGGGAATTCCGACTTGAATGACTGTTCTATTGCACTTTTCCGTGTCAGGGTCGTTTTTTTCCCCAGTTCCGAGTACAATGGATTGCACCATTACTTACGTCGTGTCACAGATTTCTGGGTATTGTAGGTCCAATGTTTTAAACAGTTACCTCTCGCTGCCATTTGGGGGCCGCCAACGTGGTTGGCCAAGTTACCTAGTGCAGCTTTAAACTAACATGGCGAAGACTTATATTCTCTGCCATGCATCTGTTTTTAATCTTGTCAACTAAAATGAGAAAAATTAAAAGTTGCAGTTTAAATTATTTGTCTTTTAATAGTCATCTGGCTAACTGTTTAGTCTTAGGTCCAATAACAGAGCCATGACCCCAAGGAGCAGAGTTGTGACTGGCTGGTGAAAGTCTATTATTTGTGTTTTTCTCTCACAGGTTTGACTAGATTCTATCATTGTCTATGAGGATGAGACAAGGTGACATTTTCATGAGTTGCAACACCCATCAAGTCTTGACTTAATAATTTATACATCCCACTTTCATGGCTCAAATCTCAGCACTGCACAAAGCTTGCATGCAAAGTTACATGAGAGTAACAGAAATGGTAGCAATGTGACATTACAGGAGGAAAATGACCAGCGCCACTGGATCAGGTAGAGCTAGGTACTTTCCTCAAGGGCTCTTCAGCAGTAGTCAGTCCACAAGATGGCATGAAAACAGCAAAAAGAGGTATTTTTTCTACTTTATGTTTTCTACTTTTTCTACTCATAGTAAGGGTAATAATTTGATTATTGTGTGTATGATCACATAGTCACTGATACCCAGCTGAGAGGCTGTAACCTACAAAGACCATCACTTTCTTTCAGTCAAGTCAGCGGTGAATACAACAATTATCAGCAGTTTCTAAAAAGGTGTTAACTGTTTGGCTTCTTCCATTCACTTATGATGACAGACATGAAAGAAATAAAGACATCTGTTTTGTCCTATAAGGAAAAACTGGATGTGACCAACTTTATTTATTCTCCTCCATGGGCCTTCACCTCTTTCTATTCTCTCTCAGCGTGCCTCCCACTGGCTGTACATCTGCATTAGCCAGTCTACAAGTGTGGACTATCAGCTGTCATAACTCTCTATGTAACTGCATTCATAACTGAGGCTGTCTTCCCATGAATTATAGCAATGATGCAGACTACGAGACTGAAGCTGACATAGGTGCCAGTGAACCATCATCATAATCATATAGAAAGGACCTAAAGTCTGCACTGAGAATATTAGGATTATATTATGATATGTGCAAATTAATGAGAGAACAAGGGAGCCGTGGATGCAATATCAAGTAGAGAACAAACAATATATTTGACGAGTCTTTCACAAATTTCAAGGTGCGTATACAACATATTTCTCAAGTGAGAGCATACTATTTTGCTCTTTACTTTATATTAATTTAGTTCATTTATTAACAAGGTGCCTTAAAGGAAATTGTGTTTACTCAATTTAGTTCAGCAAAATGTGCACTACTGCCACCTTGTGTTCAAACAGTGGAGTGGAACTGGGGGGGATTGTGAACTGTGCTGTTGTCATTGATTTATTTTATCTGATGAGTAACTTAAAACTTTAATTTCTTTATACTACAGATTGTGGCAACAACAAAACTGTTCACACAGTCAGCCGTGCTGTCAGGGTGGAGACCAATCTGTTATTCAAAGCAACTTCAAGTCCAATATATTCAACTGAAAAAAATGTGTATTTGATTAGAGGGATGTGAAATCTTTGTTTATGTGTGTTTTATATTCCCTACTCCTCTCAGGTCACGTGTGTTATCAAGATATATTCTATTAGCAGTATAACTGAATGCTTCAACATTAAATGCTAAAAAATGTGTCCTCCATTTACAATTTACCCATGCAGGTACATCATAGTCATCAAGCGAGCACCCTTAGAGCCAGCCCCCTCTACAGCACCCCTCACACATACACTCACCTACATGGCACTGACACGACACTCACGCTGCACTAACACTTCCCCATAATTTATATACTCAACCTAAGTCTGAACAACAGGTTAATGGCATATTGTCTGGCTTATGTCACCATATAATAAATTACAGCTACTATCTTGGTTATGAGATGGATTTTTCATACTTGAGTCCAACTGGTGTCTCTATCAGCAAGGGCTACTGGTTGCCCTTTCATTTGCTTCTGAAGCTGCCTTCATGGCCTGAAAAATATATACAAATAACCACACTTTAACATCACTATATGGAAAAATACAGCAGATATACTTTTAATTGCACAATGAGAGTGTAGATGCCCTGGTGAAGTTGTGATACCACTGAGTAAAGCAGAGGCCAAAGGGATTATAATAGCATAGATGTTGCATAAGTGGCAAGAACAGTGGGAGAAATAATGGGAAGGCATTTATATGAATTACAAAATAAAATTGATATTGTACAGAGTTTTGGCAGAAATGGGAGTGAGGACATTTTTATTACAAGACTCAGGTTGGGACATAGTGGGTTGAGTATGTCTTACATATCACAAAGCATCTGACTGGACTATGTCATCAAGAAGTGGCCAAGAAGAAGAGTCAGCTGGGCATGTTTTAGTCAGATATGGAACATACTGGAGAGAGAAAACAAAATCATTGAGAGGAGCACATCAAAGGTTTAGAGGAGGTTTTTCTCATACAGTTAAATTCATTTTGAGATTGTGGAAGATGTATTTTATTTGACTATTTGACATAGGTAGGCAGTAGAGGGCGGTAATGTGACGTAATATGGATGCCAACCCCAGTAAAACGTAAGAAGAAGAGGCAGCAGGAGAAGAAGAAGGAGAGCGCTAGCCATAACCATAAGCTTGTTAGATAAACGTTAATTGTAACCTAGTTGAAAGTTATCCAATGCCTGGCTAGCGTCGGTACAGGAATCGAAGAAAATCCTATGCTGCGAAAGAGGGGGGAGGTCCTTTTACATAGTTCTTGACAGAACAATAACCCACTTTTGACACCATGGAGAAACAGTTGCATTTAAATCTGTTACCTTCCAGACCTCCAGTGGCAGGTGGTTTGCAGTCGGGGTCCAAAATGAGAATGGGGTGAGTGAGCTAGCATCTTATTAGCATGCTGTCAACTTTGTTAGCTAGCTACCTGTCCAGCGGCGCAGTGATTACTCTCCCCGTTCCCTCAACACTGCCGAGCTTCTGAGCATCTCCTGACACCAAAGAATGGACACTTAAGGTTGACGTGAGCTAGCTGGTTACCCTTAGCTTAGCTAACTAGAGTGTGTTTAATGAAGGGAGGCTGAGCTTGTTATGACGTTAGCTAGGCTAGCTAGAGTTTGGACAGCGCTTGATGTAACGGATTCAGTAACGTTATGTCATGAGCATTTTGTAGCAGTTAAGTCCGTAAGTGAAATTCAGAATTTCACTACACCGTGCAGTATCTGCTGATCAGTAGCTATGACTTTTCAGGGTGGAAAAGTGACTATTGTTAACCCTCAAAATAAATCTGAATCTGCATAGCTACGATATAACGTTATATGTGTCTGTACGCAGGTTGGGCTGTTTTAGCCACCTTCCCAGCTGACGGCACTGCGTAGTGGAGGGTCTGGTTGTCACGTCATGTTTCTAGCTTGCCGTTTTACGCAGAAGTAAGCTATTAGCCTGCTTATATCAGGATGGTAGATTATAACACATTTTTTTGGTTTGATCAAGCTTGGGGCACCAGACTAGGTCGATGCTCTTTATATTGGACATTTAGACTGCGACCGACTCTTTTTATCGGTCTGTCAAGGTTTAGGCATATTCTCATTCATTTCATATTTTGGAGAGCAGCTTTGACCAGCGGCGAGATGTGCAACTTCTAGCTTCACAGGCAGTGTTTCTCAACGGGTGGTCGTGACACGTTTGACTTGAGGATTGCGGAAAAACAGTAGCAGCCCTTAAATTGTTGGTGCTGTGCCAGTGGTTCTCAATGTTGGTCGTCGGGGCCAGAGCCCTGCTGTTTTTCTGGCCTAGGTAGTTGGCTGCCTTCATCTGGCATCCCAGGTGTATATCAGTCCCTGACTGGACGCCTGGAATGAAAACCAGCAGGGCTCTGGGACCCAAGGACCAGGACTGAGAACCACTGATTTCCTGGATATAATCTTTCTCAGAACCACCGCCCTAGACAAGATCATGTAAAGAGATCCCTCTAATATATCCTCCAAGATATTTCTGTCTGAAACATGTTGCAAAGTCTCTCTAAATAACTTGTTACTGCCACATGTCATTAAATGATTCACTAACAGCAGAAATCTAGATATGCCTCATTAACACGGAAATAAAATGGCTCTAAAATCACCCTTAAGCTGAGCCATATAACCAACTGTAAACCAAGAAATAGCCTGAGTCAAAACTTGCAATCAGATCTGCTAAAATGAAAATTTGCTTAATATAACTGCCCTTTTTTATGCCACTTTTGATGCCAATGTTTGAGTCTTCAATATGTGTTTAATGTGCACTGTTTTCTGCCCAAACTGGTGATAAACTTCACCAAAGGAAACTTGCAATGAACACTGGCACATGCATAGCAGAAGGCCAGTGTCAAACCATCATGGCTCCTTTAAATCTTGAGAGTGCTATAGGTTCATGGGAGAAAACATTTATTTGACCCTCAAACTGACTGTTAGCTAAGTAGCCAGCAGCCGGTGCTGTTGAACAGTTCAACTTTTATGGCTATTTACAATGTAAGGGAAAAGTGAGACCCCATATGTGAGAAGGAATTAAACACAGTAGTTCCATGTGCCTTGGTGTTGTCACGTACCTATACTATTTTTATGATTTTCTAATTAATACGCTGCTCACATCTAAATAGTGCTTTCTCGTCATTGGGATTGAGTGAGAATTTGTGGCTCTATCATTTGGTTGTCAGTAACTGAAACAGTCATGCATGCTAGAGTGTGGATGCATTTTTAATCTTCCTCAATGACCTATCACGCTACAGTTCAGCGTGTATCACAAGGGATACAGTTTGAGTTACCCCTTGCTTGTCTTTCTCTTACATACAGACCTGGTCGGAAGAGAGATTTCTCCCCCCTGCCCTGGAGTCAATACTTTGAGACAATGGAAGACGTTGAGGTGGAAAATGAAAACGGCAAAGACATATCCTTGATTCTTACTGTTTGTCAACAGGAAATCCAACACTGATGACTGGTGGGGCGGCTGAGGCTCAGTGGTAGAGCAGGTTGTCCACTGATCACAATGAGACTGAGACTCTCATGCTCTACCGACTGAGCTGTATTGTTTAAAATGAAACTGTAGTTTATCAAGTGTTTACCATGGCCCTATCATCCCAATCAGTCATCTAAATCAGGGGGAGACTGTTCCATAGCCCAGGAGCCACCACGGCAAACGCACAGTCCTTTCTAGATTTATGCTTGAAGCAGGGGAAGCAAAAGTTGTGTAATTGGAGAAGTTTACCTTAACTGTGCATATTCACACATTAGCTGCAAAATTTCATACAGGTCCCACAATCCCCCACAATCCCACATTCTCTCATATTCAGAATGAGACAGTATACAACATCACAACTAATGTGCCATGAGACTGTACAGAATCTGTACTTGTTTCATAACCCTTGTACGTGCATCTGTTTCCTTGACTTACCTGCACTTTTTCAGAATTTACTGCAGTGGTTCCCATGGTCCTGTGCTGCTCCTGCTCCATGGAGGAGGTCACTCTGCTCTCTCGTGGGCAGTCTTCACTGTGAGTCTAATCACTAGTCCCATGTAAATTGAAATGCATACAAACCTAGTACAGATCCATATCAAACTGTGCTGCTTTAATTTCATGTTTATTTTGAATGATTTGAGCTTAATGGTTTGTTCCAAACATTTGCACATGTGTGTGTATTTGCAGGCCGTGATATGCAGCAGGATCAACTGCAGGGTGGTGGCTATGGACCTCCGAGTTCATGGTAAATGGTAGAGGTGGTCAGAGCACACACAATAAGTACTCCAGCACAAGTAATGATATCTCACTCAAGTAAGATCAGACAGAAGCACTGACTGCATCATCAGTGTTGTTTGTCGTCTGGAATTCGTCTGAGGTGCCTTTTGATATTCAGGCACAAGACACACTATACCATGTTTAATTTGCACATTATAAGTCAAATTTGAGGATGTGTCATGTTCTATCTCGGGACACCTTGGTAATACCTGTGCAGTCTCCTTTGAAACGTACTTCAAACATAAAGATCTTAACCGTAACATCCTAACACATAATGTGATTCAAGCTTCAGGGTCCCCTTATCCAAAAGAGTTGATTTGGTTTGTTATAAAGCAATCTGGGTTTGCTTATTATTGTAATGATTCAGAGTAATGTAATGAAGTAAAAGTTATTTTAATTCGCACTGGAGTAAAAGATTATTCTGTTCATCCCTGCCCACCTGCGACGAAGGGACAGCTGTCCTCATGGTGCTACGTCATCTGTCAGGCTGTTCTTTGACCATCCCTGCCTTATATGGAACAAGTAGTGAAATGCTATTCTCTCTCATCTCCTGTAGGTGACACCAAAGTGAAAAATTCTGAAGATCTCTCTGCAGACACAATGGCCAAGTAAGTTGTCTGGTCGGAGATGGTCACGAATGCAGCAGTTATTCTGTGATCCTACTCAACAGCTTCTTGTCAGCCTTGCTTCGTGGAAAAGGACGGGAAAGCAGAGAGGGCAGGCTTGTGGAACAGCCAAGAGTTAGGGGGAGGACTGAGTCAGGCGAAGTATCTCCTGCCACAGCCTCCCACTTAAAGACGGGAACTGTTTGATGGATAGGCAAAACAAGATTTGCTGCATCCCTAAATAGTCTTGCTTTTCACAGTGTGTTCCAGTAGGAAGACACAAGCATCACTTTCAAAGCCTTGGCGTCTGACTTCTGAGTGGGAGAGGATTATTGGTTCACCTTGTGGTTGACATTGGGAAGACTTGAGGAGTTTATCCCACCCTCGATAAGTGTGCAACTACATAAAGAATAAAAAGTAGATAACGGTATTTTGACAGTAAACAGAATGATTTTCAGGCGACCAGGTTTGGAGAGGATAACCCTCACATGAAATCCATTATGCTGTAAACAATTGTATATCACTAAAGTCAGTTTCCCCATTTATTGTCAGAGCAGCTCCTGGCTGTCCATTGATATGCCCACATAGATTAGAGCCTCACATCTCTGGTATCCGGTTTTGTAACAGAGCTGTTCATACTCAGAAGCACTGGATGGACTGACCCAAATCATAGAAATAGTGTGAAAACTTAAATTTAGTTGTTCTGCCCTGTAAGAAAGTTAATACTGCCTTGCCCTTTCTTCCATAAGGGATATTGGCAAAGTGGTGGAGGCACTCTATGGAGAAAACCCTCCTCCAATCATGATTATTGGACACAGCATGGGCGGAGCTATAGCAGTTCACACAGCTGCAGCCAATCATATACCATCCCTACTTGGCCTTTGTGTCATTGATGTTGTAGAGGGTAAGTGCCTGTCCTTTTGTTGAAATAGAGCATGATCAATCAATATTGTTCAGTTTTAAGATGCTGAGTGGAGAGAGTAACATAACTGGCATAATGTTTGCAGAAATGGATTCTACTCTTTGTCCCCAACTGAAACTAAATTGAAATAATTGTAAATGATTGAATTAGTATTGTATTAATGTGTGCTTTATTCACACTACTTCTCTGTCATTGTGTTCAGGCACAGCAATGGATGCTTTGAACAGTATGCAGAATTTCCTCAGGAGTCGGCCAAAGACGTTTAAATCTCTGGAGAATGCCATCGAGTGGAGGTAAAAACATTACCAAGCAACTGGTGATACGGCTCCGTCTTGGCAAAATGATATCCCTGTGCAACTTGATTGATGGTATCCTGGAAATGTCCCTAAACGTATTTCCTGAGAAATAGGAGCAGATTTTGGCTTGGACTGGATGCATTTTGATTGTCCAGCATTTTGCTTGTTTGCATTTTCCATTGTCAAGGGCTCCATGTTAGCAAGATTGCACTGCAATGCCCTTGTTTGAAGTTTACCCAGAGTTTAAGCATGGAGGAAAATGTCCACAGGTAACCAAAGTTCTCCTTCCCCTTCAGTGTGAAGAGTGGACAGATCCGAAACATAGAGTCAGCAAGGGTGTCCATGGGAGGCCAGGTGAAAAAGTATGTGGATGTTTCTATTCTGTACATCAAATGCTGTGCCGGTGTTAATGCAGGTTTTGTGTACATTACTTTCTTCTGTCCCATCATTCACAGATGGGAGGAACCCATCAGCAGTCCAGGTGTCTCTAATAGCATTGGTGAAGGCATAATAGAAGAGGAAGAGGAGGAAGGAGCGGAAGACGAATCCAACAATAAAAGAATGAAGGAAGATGACCAAGAGGTCATATGTCTGTCTCTCTCTGTCTGTCTGTCTGTCTCTCTTGTGTAAAGTGTGTGTGTATTGGAGGGGGGTGAAGTACACCTAGAGATTGACATGCTATTTCCATATAGATGAAGAAGGAGAGCATTTTTACCTGGCGAGTGGAGTTGTCAAAGACGGAAAAATACTGGGAGGGCTGGTTCAGAGGCCTGTCTGCCCTCTTCCTCACCTGCCCTGTCCCAAAACTACTACTGCTTGCAGGTTAGCTCTTTCAAATGTCTCCCTGTTAATTCTGACATTTACATTTGTGACTCATATTAAAAAAAAAAAAAAAAATGTTAGACATAGAACAAGTATAGGCAGCTCTGACTGGGTCCATAAATGAATTTGTCACATTGAATTATGTATGTATTTAGATAGGCAAAAACTTTCCAAGTCTGTGCGCTAATTCATTAAGGTCCTCACAGCAGAGGATTTAGGGCTGTCGCACTCGTTTTGAAGAATACAAATGATGAGAAGCTGTTTCTTCCAGCTATTATGTCATTAACTGCACATTTAAACCCCTGACTTGTCCAGTTAATTTTTCCCTCTGTAGGAGTGGACAGGCTTGACAAAGACCTTACAATCGGACAGATGCAAGGTGAGGAGGACAAATTTAAGAATTTATGCACAGTTCCCATTCTTCGTTCCTTTTCCCTTTGTGTTTAACTGATGTGATGTACTGTATGCGATACTATGCAACCATCAGTCATGTTCATAATCTCACGGTTGTCCACAGGGAAGTTTCAGATGCAGGTCCTCCCTCAGTGCGGTCATGCTGTCCATGAGGACGCACCTGAAAAAGTAAGTGTTGGTTACCTGAACACAGACTGTGGCTGTATGTATTTTACAGAGAGATTGTCGTCAGAATTATCTCAAACAAAGAAAAGGCTCAGATGTAAATGTTTGAACTCACTGCTCTCATCCGTCACCAGGTAGCAGATGCTCTAGCAACATTTATGGTCCGGCACAAATTCACTGAATTTAAAGAGGGATACCTGTGGTAAGACCATTTCCTACACAATTTCCTAAAAAATAAATGGCAGAAATACATAATCTTACAGTAATCACATTTTTCCATAATATTCTTTTACAGCTAATTTCCAGTTTCCAGTGTAGATATAGCCAGCAGCCATAGAGGAAATGTGTCAAGATTCATGGACATCATCATCTTACAATTGAACAGCAAATTGGGAAAAAGTATAACAAGCAGCTTTTATTATTATTATTATTATTATTATGTCGCTTCTGTCATGTAGTTACTATGCCTTCCAGCTTTGCCTTATTTTTATTATTTCTAGAACACTGGGATTTGGGGGGGGGGTTTTTGTTTTTTTTTCAAATCTCCTTTGAAATGTAATGCTATCCTTGTTTCATGTTTTCTTTTGGGTGACTGCATCATGTTGTGATATGTGTTTATAATCTTTGGATTTAAAGAATGATTAAAAATGGATGAAGAAAAAATGTCATCCATGCTTTTTGTTTGTTTGCTATGTGTATTAAAAGTGCATCATCATAATTTTAAATCTGGTCTGTTTATTTAACAAGGCACTTGTCATGGAGCAAGAAAAACTATTGGCGTTTCAGCCAACAAAAGAGCATTTAGCAATACTTTAATACCAATGACAACCACTAACTAAAACTGCAAAAATAGTAATATAACTTTCATCTTAATGTTTTTTCTTTTAAAACTTTTATAATTATCCAACTTGAATACAAGTGCATGGTGAAATGAAATAATAGAGCATAAATTCAGGTCTCCTTATGCTTATTTAACATAATATACAACAGAGTGTGTACTTCCAAGACAAATTTCTCATTGGGCACTGATAAAGGAAATATTTTTCTTAAAAATGTGTGATTTAGGTCAAAATATTTTTTTCCTTGGTATAAGTGTAATACTACTTAATTCAAGAATTGACATGTTATTCCTTTGGCCATGTAAAGTCCACTCAATTTAGCGTTTCTCTTCACTGTACAAGAACACATGACTAGATAGCAACTGTCTTTTCTTCTGCGTCAGTGGCTCGGAGCCAGACAACACTTTGCCAGAACAAAGGTAAAAACAGTCGCGCACAAATTTGCTGCTGTTCTCCAGCTTCATGCACGAGCCACTGGGCTTGCACAGTGCAATGTAATGTTAGCTTTCCTAAATGTTCTAGGTAGTTCGATAAGATCTTGCTTCCTCCACTGATGTTATATAAGTTCATTTAGGATGGTTTTATTCATGACACTTGTGGGCATCAAGAGGCTATTTAGGTAACAGACACTTCTGTCTTCTGACTATCATACACTTGAGAAAATCAGTCTACATATAATGTGTTCTTTATTTACCAGTGTGTACTGGTAAGCAAAAGTTATATAACTGCAAAAATGTAACCTTAACCATGAATCTTCACACCTTCACTGTGAATCTTGACAGTACTCCCACAGCCTTCTTCAGCTTCTCTATTTTTGACTGATGTCAACATCTGAGGAAAAACCTCCTTAGGTTTTTTTTTGGACATATTGGAAATATTTCAAATCATATTTCTCTAGAATTCTACTTCCATATACAGTGTCCCTCAATCAAAGGGTCATCTTTAAAAGATGATAAAGAAGGGTTTCATGTTTTATTAGCCACCCAAAATTCAGGGAGTAAGTAGCAGGAACAAAAGTACAAACATGGTTGCAATTATCTGACGACAAAGGTTTTTCTAACTGTCATGACCAAGGTGACATATTTTTGTCCATGAGCCTTTTTTTCTCTGGAGAATGAAAATGCAGACTTTAATTGTCCCCCCATGGACTAATAGTCTCATGAATATGCTGCAATAATGTGCAATATAAACATCTTAATTATTGATGAACCGTAATGATTGTCCTCCAAAGAACCAAAGCCACTGAGATCATTATGTTATGTGACTTTAATGAGTGCTTACATGACATACAGAACAACAGTGGTTATGGGCCTGACATTTCATAGCCTTTCCGTATTGACAAGGTTTACCATTTCTCCTAAATACTGTTATTTTTGCAACATATAAAGCTTGGATGGTATCTATAAAGGCATCATTCAAATATATAGAGGAATAGTCAGGCAGGGCATAAGAAGTCATACACGAGGTGTTCGAGCAGAGAGTAGCATGAAGGCTGGAGAATAGTCGGGATGCAGCAAAGGCAGTGAAGTGCAGGACAAAGCCAAGACAGCAAAAAGCATCTGTCTTGACAAGTCATTTATTCTGGTATTGAGTTTTCAAATTTTGTTCTCAATACAAATCAACTTGTCTCAAAACTTTCCTTGAATCAAATGGCTTTTTCTTGATACTGGTGTGCATTGGGCAGAAGGCAGGGAAACACTCTGGACAGGTCGCCAGTCTATCACAGGGCCAACACAGATAGACAGACAATCACAGTCACTGTTTAGAGTCTCCAAGGACTCCAGGACAGAAAGGACCAGGACCATCTTGCTGTAAGGCTACACTGCTAACCACCAAGCCACCGTGCTGCTCATACCTTATTCCACCTTGTTTCAAGATACTGACACTTGTTTAGAAAATTCCTGAAACAAGTGCAACGATCCCACCCCGTTGGCAGAACTGTTCAATCCTTCTAAGAAAGAACATTTTTAGATGAATATGAGACTTATTAAGATGAACATTTTTAGTGCAGGGCAGTACAATACAGAGAAGAGGGCTGGAAAGGGATCAGATGGTTGGAAGGGAATAGGCCATGTAGTTGATATTTACTTTCAGCATTTTCTCAGCTGTCCACTTGCAAAGGAAGCCAGCTGGATTGAGCCTTGAGGACATCCAGCTTTTCAGAGCCCCTGCTGGAGGCTGCTGAAATGGCTCTCCACCGTTTTCAGCCATCACAAATAATCACAGTGTCTTCACTGATGCATCTCCTGAGTCAGCAGCTCAGGCGGTGGTCATTCTGAAAGTACTACACAGTCAGTTCATCCAACGTAGTTTGCTGTTGGATAAGTAGACTATCCCCATCACAAGACGTGGTTAGTGACAGTAGGCCTCTCTTCCTAGTCTCTGGACTGGGAAAGGCCCTGACAGTCGGACACCTTGGGCATTGTTTGGTCAGAAATGACAACCAGTCACATAAACATATTGGAGCTGTCCACAGTGCTGAAATACTTGACAGGCATGAGAGGTAAGAGGTGCTGAACAAAACTAGACAATGGGTGCTAATTTGTCTTATTTTGTCAAAGCTGTAAGAGGAATTTGTGACCTGTTTGATTCCATTGTTTTATGATTTATTAAAGGGCATGTGGGGTGTAATGCACAGCCTCACTCTTTAATTCAGCATATCACACTACTATCCCTGACTGAAAGCTTCCCACATTGCAGAGTATTTTTTAATATCTGGCTAGGGAGGGTTAGAAGTAGTGGTTGGCCAGTGGGCCAGCCAAGACATTCATTCCCATGGGTAAATTATTGTCCCACACCGCTTTCATCTAGAGCTGAGTATTTTATTTTGGAATGGACTTTTGATATGGTGCAATGCAATATGATATAATACAATACATATGACAATACATAAGTAAAATAATTCTGCTGTCACTGCAATTCTCAGCAATGTATTGCACTTCTGTTTTGTAAATAGTATCTTACAAAGAACACAACTACTATTTCACCAATATTTCTTCTGTTGGAAACAAAAAATATTTTTTAAGACAGCGCGGTGTCAAGATGCTTTGAAAATGTGAATTTCTAAAGATGTTTATTCTTAGGCATTCTTTAGACACACCCCTTCTCAAACCTTTACTCCTTCCAAGATGCTGTCTATCCAAGATCAACCATTGCTGCGCTTTGATTGGTGATTGAATTGACAGACGATGATGTCATGAAGACATGGATGTCTTATATGAAACGCATGAAGGGTCTGTGAATGATTCTTTTGTCTCCTTCAATTCCACCACAACTTCAGTCAAATGAAGTGAGACCAAACCAGCATAAGCTCCTGAGAAACAGGTATTATTTTTGTGCATCTCAAACATAAAATGAATTGATTATCTGTGCATGTTCTTTGTAGTTCTCAAATTCAAATCAAATTAAGCGAAGAAAACCAGAATGTTATAATATATAATTGTTCTACACATGGACTAGTGGTAGGCTGTTGCATTCTGTATAGTAATTACTTTTTCAATATTTTTAACTCCTTAAAGAGATAACTCTTTTTATTTTTTTTTATTTTTCAACAATCCCACCCTGAATAGTTTTCATGCATCAGGATTAGTAAAAGTGTTTTTTTTAAAAAGTGTAAAAAAGTTTTTCACTATTTATAATATTTCAAGTGTTTATTAGCAAATGGTATGATATCTTTGTGTGTGCCACACCTTTACAGATTCTGCATCAAGTTGTGGCCATGAATGACACAACAGGAGTAACCCTCCTGATGCTGTTTGGGCTGCCTGTAAAAGTTGTGCTCTCCATGACACCATGTCTGCTCTTCCTATATGTGAACGGAGTCATGCTGTTTACCTTGATGAGAAAGCCTTTCTTTCAGGAGTCGTCCCGCTACATCCTCTTTGGTCATTTGCTCCTTACTGATTCTCTGCACCTTCTAGTGTGCATAGTGCTGTACCTCTTTGCTGTGACCAGAGTGAAAATGATGAACTATGTTTGTATGATTGTGGCTATGCTTGCGGGCATCATTGCCAAGATTTCACCACTCAACCTCGCTGTGATGTCTCTGGAGCGGTATGTTGCCATTTGCTTCCCAATGAGGCATGCTGAGATCGCCACCAAGAGGAGGACAAGCGTGGCCATTGCTGTTATGTGGATAGTGGGCTCTTTAAACTCATTCACTGAAGTGTTTGTGTATGTCAGTCTTGAGAGAACCGCTTTCACCATGCAGAGATTCTGCTCCAGATACACTCTCTTGCGATTAGAAATTTATACAACTTTAAACAACGCCTTCACCATTTTGTATTTTGTGTTGGTGGGTGTCATTATCATTTACACATACATTGCTATCATGGTTACAGCAAGGTCAGCCTCGTCTAATGTATCTACAGCCAGTAAGGCCCACAAGACAGTGCTGATGCATCTGCTTCAGTTATGCCTGTGTCTGACCTCCACTCTGTTTTACATGATAAACTATATGATGCATTGGACCATGGATCCTGTGGTAGGCTTACATGTTCAATATGTGCTGTTTTTAGGCCTTATCATTTTCCCTAGGTGTTTGAGCCCTCTTATATATGGCCTCAGAGATCATGCCTTTAAACATTTCTTCAAATACTATTTCACCTGTGGCCTCAGAAATCCATTAAAGCCATCTGATATGTCATAGCATTTCAAATCATTGTTATTTTTTTGTACAAATAGATAGAGCAGATATGCAAACATTCAACATAGATTTCAGAAGGCTTTGTACTGTATGAACCTAAAAATAAAGATATTTATGTATTGACCTTTGTTGCTTTGTAATTTAAAATTAATTTTAAAAAATGACAATTTTAGAAGGTAAGAATTTCCAATAAAAGGCAAATTGAGTGTGCAAGTATACAAACTTCTTGTTCATATATATATATATTGTAGTTGCAGATCTTGTATATTTGTGTATTTTTTTGGATTATAGTGTATTTCCCATTCATGTTGTTCTAATTTTGCTGATATTATGTCCCTTCAATAGATCTTATGTTTTTAGGGTAAAGGATGGACTCTGAGAGAGCATGACCTTAGCTTTTAATGTAGGCATGTGGGCATTTTGTTATTGCATAGACACTTAATGCTGCATCTTTTCAACTATATAGTGATCTCTTAATGAAAGCACCTCTTCTCAAGGAGTACACAAGGCCATTACCTTAAATATCTTTGGTGAAATTCGTTGTAAGAGAAGACAATCATCTACAGTATGCGGATACAAAGGTAAACTGTTTTGAAAAAGAGAGTAGACAATAATCAACTGTACTGAAATGATAGCACATCTTTGTCTTTCCTTATCAGATTAATAAAACATGGCCTAATGCGCTGTGTATGTACTGCATAATACCTCTGTAGACAAAAATCACTTTGATTTTTGTGTTAATTTTTGTACTACAAGTTATTGTTAATGCATTTATTTGTGATTTTTTTCATTTGAAGCAAAATATTCATAAGTGATGACGTAGCTGTAGAAATATATGTAATAACAGGTATATAATAATATTGAATAATTTATAATAAATAAAATTTTTCCAACCACATTTCCATGTAGCAGCACTGCTGTATTTCATTTCATTTCATATTTTATTTACTGTACTGTACTGTACTGTATCAAGTCAACACAAAAGAAGATGGTGTCAGAAGCATCTAGAAATGTTATGGTGTAAGATGTTTATAACAGTTGTACAGTATCTTTGTAAACAGTGAATATTGCAACAGCAAAAATATTTTTATTTTTTCTCTTTCAAAGTAAAAATAGATGTTCTTCTACAGAGACACAGTACCCATACAAAAAACTAGTACCAAATATAATGATCAATGCGTGAATGTGTAATTTACCTTTAAAATAATACTGCGTCAATATCAGAGATGGCATACAAGACTATAAAAAAAATAGTTTCTTATCAAGTCATAGTTTCTTATCAAGCCTTCACGGATTTTCAATCACACCCAAAGATTAAATGAGTACTTAGTATATCAAGGGAAGATGCAAACACCTTGTAATATTATATATATAATATCACATGACATGTAGAATATATATTAAGTTTAGACAACAACTAATATTTCACCCTTCAACATCTTCCCCAAATGTCCCAAAATTTGACGGGCTGCTTAAAAATTGTTACCATTTGTTAAGGCTCCTTCTAGTTGACTTCAAATGCCTTTTCAGACATGGCTCCTGAACTCTTGTCAACATACTTATACAACAGACAATAGAGTGACATTATGAAATGAAAGACACATTTTAAAAGCGTGATGTGAACTGTAACACACGTTTCACCATGCAGATTCTCTCGGGAACTCTCAGTGAACCTGCATGTAAAGAGTTCATCCTTTCAGCCAGCAGATGTCACCTTAGGTTTATGAGTCGTTCTAGGTAGGTACTAACTGTATCTGCAGTTGTATCACTTTAGTCTGCAGATTTTAAGCATGTGGCTGGGACAAACATGAATATGGGGTTATTGAAAGTAGTGATGTTCACAGTAATTGCTGTTATTACTTATCACAATTTCTTAAAACATTTGTATCTGTGAAAATGAAATTGATCCTGCCTCTGTTCCTGCTCATGGTCCAGATGGGCACTTGTGAAGGCGAAAGGCTATAGAGAGAGAGAGAGAGCAATTTATGTGGGTAAACAGGGAGGGAGGAGCTGACCCATAGAATAAAAGACGTGTCTGAGAGGGAGGTGGATTAATTTAACTGATCTTTACTTCTTCACAATCCTGGAGCTCCTCTCAATACCCGCCCTGGCCCTCATAAAGAGCACTTGAGGCCTTGAACAACATTCCAGAGGGAGAAAGTACCTGGTGACAGAGAACAGTGTAGGATGGAGGGCAGAAAGGGGATGGTTGTTGTCATGATCACAAAATCCTTCAATTCCAAGAAAAAATGAATGCTCTACGTCGTCGGTTTAATGATGGTTAGCTTTGCATACTTATGGCTTCTCTTAACTTGAACCAGTTGCATACACACAACAACAGTTTTACTTTTGGTCCCGCAGGTTATGTGTCACTTTTTCCATGAGGCCATGATGGTGTTTTCATAGTCTTGCGCTTACAGAGAGTGCCTCAGAAAAAGGAATTATTTCCCAGCCAAATGCATGGATAAAAGAACGTGTTTTTGTGTTGTATGAGAAAGAGAGAGAGAGAGAGAGAGAGAGAGAGAGAGAGGGGGGGAGACTTTATCTCTGTGTTTTTAATTAAATGAGATGTAACATGAGGAAAAGAGCCTGAAGCAAATTTCAGATTCCATGTTTTTGCAATGATGTAGTCATCTTCATGGTCATTTTATGTGAGTAGAAATTTGACTCTTTCCATTTTATTAATACAAATTCTGCAAAATCATGCACAGAGGTGGCACGGTAAATATACACATAAACACATAAGGATAGAAACCCATGGTGGACCTGATTACAAAGCATTTGAATGTGTTGATTTGGCAAGTTCTGTAAATATGGATTTATTAGTTATTAGAAAGAATTGGACGTTCAATTTTCAAAATGAGCTAATGAGGTAAGAAAGGAAATATGAAGGACAGAAAAACAAAATAACGTACTGAATGTATTTGCAGAGCATGATAATTTAAGGTCTGAGAGAGGCTCATCATGAGCTAAAAGAAAGATCCTGGAGGCTAATGGAAAAAGTTCACTGCTGCATGATGAGGGGTTGTGGAAAAGTGAAGGGGAAACTTTATAAGTTCTAATATGGCTATGATTTTGAAAAGTCCCTAAATTATACGGCTGAGCATGCCTGTTAAACTGGGTTTCTCTCTCCCCTGTGAAAAAATGCTTTGTCACAGCAACATGTAACTTTCATGCTGATGCATGATAGTCAAGGCTTAAATCTCTGTCTGGTAAAGACTGTTGTCTGAACTCTCAACTCTCAATCTTAATACAAGAATATCCAATGCACTGATTGTATCCCCTGTCTTTCTATAGAAAGATAGAAAGACATGCCATTGTGCTTATGTGCACACACATACAGGCACACTCACATACACATGTTTGCACTATCTAGTTGCCGATGAATGGGATGGCAGGAGAGTTATTGTATCCCTTGCGGCTCTCCAGAGGACAGCACTGAGACTCAAATTAAAGCGCTGACCTGGTTAGCTTTCTGCCAGCAGGAGGGGTGCCCCCACATTTACTTTGCAAAGATTAACTAGCTTGAGTGGCTGAACTGTGGGCAGCAAATCAGGGGACATATGTTTGCATAGTAAGAAGGGACACACACTTGAAAATGAAGATTTATCAATGGCACATGTGCATTACTCACTAACCTCATTTGAGTGTCATATTCACAACCATCTCACAGCAACCCCAAAACAAATCATTGGTCATTTTCTAGTCTATAGACGATTCATTCAACATTTCAGTGTTTGACATGAAAGCATCACCAGTTCACAAATGTTTAGCCCTAAAGACAAAAAAAGCCTAAGCCTATAATACATTTTGGAAGGATACCATACAAATACCAAGTCCCTATGGTAATAATTTAGGACTATTATAGTGATACCATAGGAGATACAACACAAGTATGATTAGTATTACTGTAAACTCACGACTGAGGACCACAGACACACTAGGTCCCCATAGAAATATTATGGAATAAATACACAGATTTTTCACTAGGGATTCCATTTAATGAGGCCTTTCGGGTCCTAACTACATACTGTGGTTTTCCTTTGAATTAAATAATACGATAAAATGTATATATGTATTTTCAGACAGTGTGCAGGCAACCAGCAGGCAAAGTAACAAAGAACATAGTCCACGGTAATGTGATGAGGACAATCTATGTAGCTTCAACAGAGATGACGTAATGTGTATATCGGTGGAGCATTCTTCGGGGGGTAGTTTAGTAGAATCTGTATAGATGACTGTTCATTTGGATTGGCAGGTGAGCCCCCGTCTCCCTGCACATTGTTGTGTAATGGTACAGTCCAAATGCAGTTTGGAGTTGTTGCCGAGGAGGTTCCTCAGTTCAGCACATACCGTTAAGTGGGCACGCCGCTACGCCTGTTCTGTAGTAGAAGACATCACTGATTTGAAAATGTTACTGCCTTGTCACTGGAATTACCCCGGCCACCAGGGCAAGGTTGCATTATTTCACCTCTTGTTGTGCAGTATTCGAGGTAGGTTGCGCATTTTTAAGGTAGTTATATTTGCTCTTCTAATCAGAAGTTTTCTGAAACAGCCGAATCTCTCACACGTCATGGTGAAGTCTCAACGTAGTCGGCAAAACGTTTATTTATCTCGTTTACTTAAACTGAAGATAAAGTTGAAAGTCAAAAGCCATGTCTGGTTTAGCTAATGTCATTTCAAGACCAAAGGAAACTTACTTAGAAGTTGACTTCAGTGTTTGGAAAAGGTTACGTTAGCTAGCGCCACCACCGCAGATGATAGTGTGACCCGCGGCTGCCATAGAAACACTCCCATAGAAACCGTGAAGAGCAGACAGAGGTACTGATATACAGTTATATATACACCCAACCTACACTTAGGTCCTTGCAGATTTCAGTGGCAGCCATATTAGCTCCAGAAACATGTCCTATTGGTTTTGTTAAGTAACATGGTGCTACGCCAGTTAGCTTTTGAAATGTTGTACAACTTATCTTGGCGATGGAGGGCAGTGCTAGATGTTCGCAACCGTTACCTCCCGGTTCCAGATGAGGGTCAGCACCGTGGTGTCTGTAGCGGAGCCTGGGCTCATTATGCCTTCAACATAACTTAATCTCTTAGTCAAGGGATGGCGCTATCGGGTAATTTACTATCTCCACCCTCAAACACGCGAATTTGTAGCCCAGTATTACAATTAACAGAATAAAGGATGCTTTATCAAAACTCCAAAGAGCAAAATAGTTTCAATTCTGTCTAAATATGCTTCCCTGATCTACTGGAGCACATTGTTTCATAAGGGACATGTTCAAAAGGAAGAGAACTTTGACCTCTCTGGCAAAACGTTTGATAAGTGTATATATATACAAGGTATCACAATCCTTTTGTGTGAATATTCATGTTAGGGCTGTGAAATATCCATAACATATCATATTGCAAATTTTGCTGAATATTGTGATGTATGATGTGCAATACATGCAGACAGCAAGTTCCTTTTCAGCTCTTGAAGAAAGAACGTGTTGAAAAAAGATACAGGTGAAACGTTAGATGCTAGTGATTGGGATTTACTTGGTTCATATATAATGAAAGATATTGTCAAATGTGCAACTCGATTTGTAAGTCACTTTACAGCACCAGAACTCATATCTACTTACAGTAGTCAATATTGTGATTTAGATTTATTTTCTTCCAATAAAATGTGCTGCCTTATTTCATGTCTGTCCTTAAAACAGTGTAGAAACGCAAGTACAACATCTAGGCCTACTTGTCTAGCTAATAGGTAAGCAAACTTAGCCTTACAATCTTGCAAGTTGATCCCAGCACAGGACATGTCTGTCCTCCCCTGCCTGTCACCATGATTTCACCAGGAGGCATTTCCACCATTGACTTTATGATAAATCAGTGTGCATATGCCAGCACCTATGAAAATCACTCCAAATGATATATTAAATAAAAATTCACCTGACATGCCCAGAGACATTTGAGTGACCAAGTCCCTTGCCTCTGGAATCACAAGTGTGCCCCTACTGGCCTAAGAGTGAATCTGCCCAGAGCTCTCCCGTGTCTCCCACACTCTTTCCCTTGCTACATTCCCACTGTCAAGATACATAATTAAAAAAAAAAAACACCTATAGGTGAGTGCACTGTCCACTTTCCTTGAAAAAAACAACTTTTTTTTCATCTAGTGAGGTTGTTAGCTCCTAGTGTCCTGCTTGTAGTTGTTGCCTATTGTGTAGCCTAACTAGTGTAGATAATTTGCTAACTTTTCAGTCCAAACGTCTTGCCATATTTGTAAGTACAATCTTCTTTTATTGCAATAATTGCCATCCTTTCCACTTCTTCTGTAACAGATGCTATAGCTGTGCAGACACAACTAGCACTGCAGTATTTGTGTTGCAGTTTATGATTCTACTGTTGCATGCGTCCTACCAGAAGCAATCATGAAATAGTTGGAAAGACACACAGATAGTTTCAATTAATTGTTATCTTAATTTGTTTTTCTACTAATACAAAAATGTGCTTGAGAAGACATTTTGATTAGCTTTTCTGGAGGCCTATTGTTTTTGTGTTGCAGTGCTATGTTGTTTTCTAAGTAACTCCTCTGGGGGAACCACATGTATGGTAGGAAATAGCTTGATAAAGTAAGTAGCTGAAATATGAACGTATTAGGATGTAAATATTTGTGTGAAAGGAGCTCAGGCCTGGAAACTAATTGCTTCCCGATGTTCTAGGGATGACAGAAAATGCATTTGGGATGCTCAGAATTGTTCCTCGGGACAAAAGCAGCAAAGCCCCTGTTTTTGCCTGTGTTAGAGAGCCAAGCAAACTACATCCTAAAAATAAACATTGTAATACCAGGCCTTTCATTTTTATACAAGAATATGAATAAGAGAAAAGTGGAAATAAAATGACATCGTATGCTTCGGTGACAGGATCTGGTTATGTAGGATGGTATGGATAATAGTCTACTGAGGTACTGCATGATTCCCATCATAACATAATGTATTGTACCTGTCTAACATAACGTAATGTATTGCCTGTTCTGTTATTACCTGGTTCTCAAAGTCCACTCCTCATACAGACTCTACTTACCTCCGTGAGAGAGTTTGGGCTATGGAGAAGAGACAATTGCCCATTTATCTGGCCCCACTTTAAGTCTGCTGTACATTTCAATGAGGAGTTTGACCTTGTGCTTTTGTTGAATGTAAAATAGGCACACACACCCTCACAGCTAATAATGTCTAGGACTTAAAGGGGTACACCACTAAAGGTACACATTCACATATGCTATTCCTCCGGACAGATTTGTAACCTGGAGTAGCTCCACTGACAATAAATGGAAGCTTGACTTTGTGGAATAAGCTTGAGCTTTTGCACCCAAATTAACTTTATTTGATATAAGTAATAACTAGTTAGAACCAGAAAATATAGCTATATTCCACAGACCCCCTCCATATGTCTAACTCATAGATCCCTTTTGTTGAGAAAAGTAAATAATGTAATAGTTAAACTTTGTGGACTTGACTATTAATGTCTGACATTTGTGAAAATACTGAAACTATGCAGTCATTATGGTATGCTGTATAATGACACATGGCACTGTTGGCCAAAACAATGGCCAGATCATAATGCTCACAATTTTCTCCCCACTTGACTATGTGTATTTCAGGAGTCACTTCTATTAGCCCTTAGTCATCACTTTTCTCAAAAAATAAAAATTTATTTTATCAGTGAAGCCAATACTAAGGTCTCCAAATTACAGCCTATCCTTTTTTCTAGACTCAGTCAACCGCAATGATTAGTTTTACATATGGCAAAGTCGTTTATTTCGGCTTAATGTTTTGTTTTTTCGTTTTCTTCCTGGGAATGAATGACTTAACTGAAAAATCAAATCCAAAGCCTGGGGGATACTTCAATAAACATTTGTAATTATTTTGTAATTTACAATTGCAAGAAAAACTTGCAACTTGCAACCCTCTTTTAACCTGCATTTCTGTATAAAGGGCTCCAAAAATATGGTCTGATCATTTGGTCATTTTTACATCAGTGACTCAGATCCGGTCCTGAAGTCAGGCAGCCTGAAAGAATACATTTTGTTTAAAGAATTGGTCTTTCCACCACTAAAGCATATGCAGGCCAAAAGTTGATGTGGAGGCTGGATGAGACACCC
>CABFOQ010005009.1:4635-22543 GCA_900660455.1 Gephyroberyx darwinii | reverse complement strand
TGTGTGTGTGTGTGTGTGTGTGTGTGAGAGAGAGAGAGAGAGAGACAGTTGTTGGAACGAGGCCAGAGAATGCACGTCGGGCAGGACATGCACCGTTAAAAGTTACTGACCCACTATGGAGTCTGGAGCCAGTGTGGGTCTCACACACACACACACACACACACACACACACACACACACACACACACACACACACACACACACACACAAACCATTACAATTATTAAGACACCATGTACTGCATCAGGGCAAACTATAAAGTGTTGTTTTTTTAAAACTATGACAGACATATTGTTTCGAATTCACATGATTGAAGCCTTATGGGTGCTGGTGAATGGTAGGACCAGACAGAGGCACTCACCCCTCGCATTTCATATAGCAACATTGTAGTACACGTCATTAAAATGAAGTAATCGGATGTCACAAAGAATACCATAACCAGGACCTGTGACCTTGCTAGAAAAATGTGTCAGCGTGGATTAGTTGTCTCTGGCCCCTTACCTGCGAGATGAGATTTGTCCTCCTTCTGGGGCCAACCCGGCCTGCTGAAAGCTGATGGCCTCTGCCCTACTGGGTTAGCTGCTGCTGTACTATCCTGAAACATAGATAAATGTTTAAGTCATGCATAACACGTTGTCCCCAGGGCACGCTGGGTTGCAGGCTATTAGAGTTCATAGTATAGGAGATTGCGACTGTTTCCCCCCTCGCCTCCCTATTTTCCTCACACATCTACCGCCAAACTCAATTAGCAAATACTTCACCTTCTGGTAGCAGCATTACACAAATAAAAAATTATAACACAGCATTTCCAATCAAGACTGTGTCTCTTCCCCGCCGTGCTCACCATCAAATTATTTGTTCGCCCACAACTAATCACACCAATTTAATTGAAATTAGACCCACACATACTGCTGTAAATATAGACTAATTCTGGTATTGAACGTCTGGCGGTAGGCTTCATCAATATAAGATCATTATCAACCAAAACGTTGATTAATGACCTGTTTATTGAGCATAGTCTAGACATGATGGGCTTATGTGAAACCTGGTTAAAGCTTGATACTTTCCTACCTCTTAACAAAGCTTCTCAGTTAAACAATGTTGGCTCTCACGTCACCCGGGAGACGAAAAAAATAAATTTGCATCATTTTAAGTCCTTATTCTGCATCCTACAACTGCAAATATCCCAAGTCAAATACTCTCTCATCATTCTATTTAGTAGTACTTTACTTTGACCCATACCAGACGCAGAAATCTTAGTACATGCCTTTGTAAAACATTTCATTGTACAGTATGACTGTAAGTGATGCTGCACATTTGATAATAAATGACTTGAACTTGAACTACTGTCAAGACTTGATTATTGCAACGCAATCTTTTCAGGTTTACCTACTGCACGCAATAAAAATCTCCAGCTTATACAAAATGCTGCTCCGAGAATCTTGACCAAAACCAGAAAATAACTGGCTGCCAATTCATGCCAGATGCGACTTTAAGGTGCTTCTACTACAAATAAATGATTATGGGCTGTGCATGTCATAAAAGTCACCAGACACAGTGATCTGGGTGTTATATTTCCAAACACACAGCCAACATGGTGCAGAGCAGTGGACGAGCGGTGACAACAAAAGTCAGCACTTTTGGAGAAACAAAGAAACTCTTTCATGTTGAACCTGGAAGGATGAAGAAATTAAAGAAAGGCGGAAAAAAAAATTGTTTGCCTGCAGAAAAAAAAGGATGGAAGGCTGGTTCTATTAATTGGTTTCTTTAGACCTTTTGATCAATTATTAAATGAATCCATGTAAACCGGGTTATTTGAGAAATCATGTTACTTCAAACAAACATTTTAATTTAAATATTGCCTTCAGCTGATTATCCTCAGTAATCAGCGTATTTGTGTGCATATAAATATACTCATTGATTGTTAGAGCAGTGGTTCTCAGTGTATAATCGAGTTTTCATTCCAACCCTACAGCAGCTGATTTCACTGATTAATACACCTTCAACCAGTGAGGAGGAACTTGTCAGTGAAATCATATGATTGAAATACATTTGGTATGCTGGCCTGATTCTTTCATTTACCTGGAGCCATTAAAAACTAAATGGATTGTTTAAATTAAATTAAATTAAATTAAATTAAATTAAATTCATAAATAAGAAAATAAATACATAAAATAGACATTAAATAAAAAATGATATCACTTTATTAATATTTGTACTTTGTAGAGTAGAAGATCTGTTTTTCATCAGTACATTGCCACTGGTTCTTGTTTTGACAAAGCTAGCAGGATCTTGACACTATTTCCCAGACAGTGAGATGAAACAAATCTCCAGTGAAGATAAGAAATTGACTAGGGGTCAAGCGTCGAATTGCGCAAATGCTTTTGTAATTGGAAAGGAGATTTAATATGATCACATATAATGTGAGTTCAGTGCAGTATGCTTTGAATAACAATGAAGGCAAATCAAATTTAGATAAGAGTTACGCTGAGGGTCGAACGAGGATTTTTCTTACTCTCTTTCTACAGACACTGTGTTCCTGCAATCTTTTACAAAAACAGTCAGTCTTTTCAAAGCTTTTTTTCCACGATGTCTTTCTATCCATGATGCCATATGAAAATGTTGTAATATATATTAGGTTGTTGTGATAGGACACTGGCGATTAGGGTTAGACTGATTATATCTAGCTGAAATTGTGCTTTTATTAAAAATTGGATATCAGACTGTCAGTATCGTCCACCTCAGATATGATGGATATCATGCATTTTTCTTGAGTACACATTTTGCAAACAAGAGTATGTATGTATATGTATTAGTATTATTAATGTTTATTAATAGCTTTTTATTATCCTGGGTTTCAATGACGAGTTTTAGTGTCCCGTGTTCCAGAAAAACTCTGCTTGGAGAAGGGTTTCAACCATTGTTGGAGTTGCTGGTAAGCTCTGAAGTAATTATATTGAATTTTTTTCAGTTGGTTGGAGGAGTGTTAATCGGTGAAATCAGCTGCTGTAGTCTTTGGTTGGAATGAAGCCTCTTGGGCCTTGATGGCACAGGATTGGAAACCACCGCTATTGACTATAGACTACTACACTATAGGCTTTACCATAGGTTATAGAGCTGTTTATTTGTGCTGCTCTTGCATTAAATCTCAAAGCTTTGAATCTTGAATTTTATTGCTGCTATTGTTTTACAAACCTCTTTGTGTCATTGCACAAATAATATCACACATCGAAACAAAATCAGGTACTATTTGCATCAAAGCATTATTCATCTTTTCCATCCAACTAGAATCAAAGGGAAATTATCGGTCAGTGCATGCCTGAGCAATTTTATGGCAACTGTTGACATTGCGTTGCCTCTGAAGACTTTATTGTGCGACTGATAGTGGCTTCCGGCTGAAGGTGGCACATTTGATTTCTCTCAGATCAAGATGTCTTCCTGCCTCTGGGAGTTCTGGGTGTCGTTATAGACTCTGAAATCCTACACATAAAAACAAAAAAGATAAATTTATCCTCTTGCTTCTGTTTGAAACATTATTAAACCCATTGCAACAATAGCACATCAAGAATGTGTCATTTCGCATGAGGCACATATTGAATTGCACAAGCAATTTGTTTAATATGTTCCAGCTGTGGTAACAATGGCGGCTCTGCTCTGCTGGAAATACCTCAACTTCTTTGCTTGTCTAACCTTGTTTCTGTGTCTTTTATTTGTCTTAATGTGAATCGATTTGTAAACCTTATTTTTAGGAAATAAAGTTATTATATTATTACTTTTGAAATGGGTAATAAATAATGAGTTATAAATTACTTTTTTTCAGTAAGTCCAACACCGCACACTGTACAAAAAGAAAAAGAAATGAAAAGGTTTTTCTCATTCATTCCAGCAAGGGCTGTTCATTCAGCGTTCACCATGATGTGTTCCTGATTCTTTTCATTATTCTCAGACAGTGCCTGAAATTATCTTCTTGGCTCACCTGACAACGGCAGATGTACAAAAAATATTTACGTGCCAAGAATAATTGTTAGTAGCCAGTCTGTGCCCGTATTGATTTATCCACCACAGACAAATTTTACTGGTATTTGGTGCTTGGTGTCGGTTAATTTTGGACCTTGTTCTCACGTACATATTTCTGAGTAAATGTGTACATTTCCCACTCTGCTGGTAAATGTACACATTTCTGAGTAAATGTGTACATTTCCCACTCTGCTGGTAAATGTATACATTTTCCGAGTAAATGTGCACATTTACCAGTGGGGCGGTTTACCCGGAAATGCATACATTTACCAAGTTGCAAATGTACATCTTTACCAGCAAGGTGTTTTACTGGGAAATGTATACATTTACCAGGTTCTCATATTTACACTCACAGTCAGAGGAGTTGGTGTGAGTGAAAAAATGCTGCTGATTAACCACAAGCAATTCATAAATAGTTCTCAAGGGGTTTCATGCCAGCTAGTTTAGTCAGTTAGACTTAAACTGGCGGTCAATACTGCTAAATATGTCATCTTTAGCCTATTGAGGCATATACTGTAAAATGAAGTTGTGGAAAAGATATTCAGTCGTATGCTGTTTCCTCACTCATGCAAGGATGTCCCCTACGATCACATCATCCAGGTTATGATAATGTCTTCTGTCCTATGAAGATGATACCCTGGTGACGCTGAGAGTTACAGGGAACTGACTAATCGTGCATAACCTTTGCCATTTCCCTGATGGGCATGGATCAGGTCAAAGCTAAAAGTAGATAGTGTATATGACGCTGTAGTAAGGTAGAAGAGCAATAAGAACAGTGCGGCTGCCAATTGGCCATAACCTTAGTGTTTTGACTGATAACTCAATTTCTGTATAGATTTAACTTCAGGTTGTCCTGTCCCCCAGTCAGTTTATCCTCTGGCCAGCCTCCAAGACTGCAAAAAAATAATAATGGCCAAATGTTCAAGGGCTTTTGGCTCCTGGCACCAGCCCAGAATTAAGGATCTGTTCTGTTTCCAGACCCTTTCATACTCATCTGCAACAATAAATGGACAATTGGATCTTTACATCCAACAATTAAATCAGATGTAAATGAGGTATTGCTTATGTTTGCCGTGGAAGCTCCATCAAAGCTTCAGCCATGTCATTATGTTATGAGGTTGACCACTGCAAGTACCTAGCACTTCTTGATTATACATGAAAATTCAAGAAACAGAATATTTGATCATATCTCTTGTCATGGTGTTGTGGCTTTGATCCTCACACCTCTTACTACTGGTTGCTTTTAATGCCAGCAAAGGAATTTAAGCTCAGGTTGCTGTTGTGCTCCTACTGTATGTTGCTCTACATACTGTAAGAATATCAGCTTAATGCCTAATATATAAATGCAGGAGTCATGCTGGTTTCTCTTCTGTTTGTCATACAGTGGAAACTTCAGGGCGTACAGTATAAATTATAGTACATCTGTTTGGCTGTTGTGGCCCTGGGGGCTCATGCTAAGTCTCTGCAGAAATGTGATTTTCGTAATGATATTTGAATACAGCCTCAGGACCACCTTTAGCATGAGTCAGCGTAAAAGTTCCCTCCTGTCTGCTTACTCTTAGATGCTGAAATTGCTGACTTTATTCAAGTGAGGTCCGTGGCAACTGCAATCTCCACTTCCTCCTAATGAATATGCAGCTTGTTTATGCCAGAAGCAAAGTAAAGAATCTCCAATTTTCTGTTATTTGGATTTTTGCTAATTTAAAGCTATCCATGTTTGAGAGAACTTTCCTGGGTACTGAATTGATGTTAATAATTCTTATTCTCAGGTGCAGGAGTGCTGTGAGGGTCTGTTGGGGCGTTGATGCCAGTCCCCAGGAAAAAAGGATTAATAAAAAGTTAAAATAGAAGTTAATAAGTTAAAAGAAGATCCACCCTAAAACAGAATTTATATGTGTGATCATGTATATATTCATGGGCAGTTCAAGAAATAATTATATTATCCAAAGCCAGAATCTAGATGGATAACCTTAGAGACCTTAGAGACACTTTCTGAAACACTTTAAGACACTTCAATCAAGAGACACTTTCTCGGGCTTTGAAAAGACTACAGGGATGATTTTGTCATTACAGTTTGTTTGAGTTTTACAGGCAAATGGGCTTTATTTCACAGTATTGCTGAATAGCACATTTACACAAATCCACTGTCCCTGCCACGTTATCTACACAATCATAATTATAGTCAAAGGAGACATGCTTCAGAAATGTTGCTTCGTGGTATCTTTGCTGTTGTTTTTCTAACAATCAAAGAGACCAGTTTATGTGCAAATATTTGTCCTACATGATAAAAGTAACGTGAATTCTGTTAGGGTGGATTTTGACTGTAATTGTATTATTGCAGTATATCATTTGCACACATAAAGATTGTCCCTGCCACTTTTACGGCTCATGCACTACACTTCCCTCTATAGCTGCAAACAAACTGTATATGCTTAAACTAGCCTGAGGTTGTTCTCAGATGATAATCCTTAAAGGAATTCAGAGTTTTTTGGTAGATCGTCCCGTTGGTCAATTTGTGATGAGAACATACACAACAAAATCACTGATGTGTCCACGGTAGATTCATTCATTCATGGTAACACTTTATCATTCACTATGTTGGGTGATAATAGGCTCCATGATAATACTTTATCATTCACTATGTTGGGTGATAATAGGCTCCATGCTAACACGTTAGCATTCAATATGTTGAGTGATAATAGGCTCCATGCTGTCCTTGGTGCTGCTGGAGTGGCTCTTTCAGAGGAAAGACACATGGCTAGCTATAGGGCCTGGGTTTAAATACATAGGGCCCCCATTGGATAATATTGTCTCCTCACTGTCTGGCAACATTAAGAATTGTCTATTTCTCATGCCGCTCTGAGCATGACGTTATGTTAAGTTAGACATTAGGTGAGTCACAAACCCAGGGGAAATCAAGAAAGCGGCAATCTAGACTATTGAAGCCATAACATAACACCAACTTGTTCCTTTTACAGTACAGGATGAGATCATTACATTTATGTTGCTGTTATTGCTACTGCTGTGGTTTGTGTTTTGTTCCCTTTTTTTGTGTGTGACTTTGTTTGTGAGTGACTTTTGTATAATGGCTGTCCTAACCCATTTCACCAAGGTGCTTAATTCTATCAGATCACATGACTCTGGTTAGACAACTCTCAGTGCAGCATGAAATTAATGGTGCTGATCATAACAAACAAATAGCAATTACTTTTTAATTGAAACAGGGACTCCAAGGCCGCAGGGCTGCTGTGGTTCAAAATGAATTGTCCATCCCTGTCTCAAAGGAAATTGGGTATTAAATAAGGTCTATTCCTGTTACCTGACTCATTTCCAGAGTCTCGAGAGAGAGAGAAAGGGGGTGAGTTTGTTTAGTGCTCTTTGCTGAGACATTAAATAACACCCAACTTTATTGTATGAGTTTAAACATCTATTTTCATCTACTAGGCCACTGATGATGTTAAGTGTGATAATCTTTTCGATAAGTGATTGTAACAGTTCCCACCTTTTGATCATGATTTCAGTCATACAGGGTTTGAGCCAATCAATGCAAAAAAAGTAAGCCTGATACTGCTGGCCCTGATTTTATAACATGATATAGTGATATGGAAAACTCAAGTCAAAAGAACAAGGAACGTATTTCTTGGCAGAAAGCAATCACTTCTGAATTCACAATGACATGGCTTTTGATTAATTAGGATCTCTGCCAACATGACATTTGAAGTATTTTCAAACAGAATTGAATTCTATTAGAAGTCGACGATAATGCAACTTTGAATTATATATGCCATAACGTTCTGTATGCTGTGGCATGGACATATGCACACACAGACACACACAACTATGAACCGGTGGAAAAGGACCTTTACAGGGCGATTTATTAGTGACACACAAAGTGGAAACCTAGGTGGGGGCGAGGAGTCCAGCGGTGACGGGGGTCTCCCAGGGGAAGTGTCGGTTGGGTGCCCAGAGGAGAGTATCCGGTGGCCTCATCGGTCTTCATCATCATCATCATTCTTTGGAAGGTGGCTGCGGCACCATCATGCCTGAATGGCAGGACCGGGACCTCATATCTCATTTAGAGTTCATTGTGCGATTTTCTTGTTTTTCCCATTGTGAACAAGCTCGTCATACAATGGCTACATACTTCCTTTCTATCTGCCTGCTCAAAAAACAAACACAAAACAAGCATGGATTGTGAGAGAGGAGTTGCTTGGTCTGAGTGGGAGACCGCAGCGCTTTTCAGAAAAAATGAAAGAACAAGGTTTTCTATTTCAATTTTAAATAAATGATATAAAATATAAAATTCAATTTTTGTTTTTTCATGTATCCTGTTTCTGTGGGCTAATCGAAAAAGGAAATACTACAAGGAAATGGATGATTTAACCAATAGTTTACCTCTTAAGGTCTCAGTTCAAATGGAAAATGTACTGAATGGAAAATGTACTGAGATCCTATTAGTGCACAAGTCCTCTTTCAAGTGAAAATACAGTGTGGATGCAAAGGGAACTTTTCAGTTGGTTTACATTTTGGTCCACTTAAAGATACTTGAGTGTGGTTCACTTAAAGAGAATTATATGTGAAAACATATATTATATAATATACTTTATTGATCCCCAATAGAGGGTTTTTCATGGGACATGCCTTCATTGGAGCTCTTGGTCAAGAATAGCTGAGAATCTATCTCAATCACTGATACATCTCATCAAGTTTGTGTTCAGATAGTGTCAGCTTGTTAGTTAACTAGCTTACCATACTACCTGGTCAGTAGTCTGGCCTAATTGTTATCATTAACATCAGTTGCTTTGATAAATTAGCCTGCTAGATAGCTAGCTAGCTAACAAAGCCAAAAACAATTTGTTCAGGCTAACTGAGCTGACCCTTCTCAAGCTACAGAATGTTTTGGAGTAGAGACTAGGGCTGAAGACAAGACAGTTTACTGAGTCACAGTAACCTACATTTGGAGACAAATAGACTATTCACTTTTGTGTACAGCCAATTCTCCAACTGACCTCCACGATGGAGCCAGACCTGGTTGCTTGGAGATTTGAGAAAACAATTGCAAAGTCTCAATAGTAAATATCAATAGTCTTCTTCAGCTACAGAACACCATTCATGGAGCTGGTAAGGATTCAAGGTCTTCCTCAAGGACCAAAGACACTTAAGCAGCTTGGAGGGCTTGAATCCCTTGACCCTTGGTTTCTAACCGGTAGACCATCCTGGCACAGGGCCTCTGATGCTGTCTACTTCCCCACAGTCTTCTTAGATCTCTTATACTCTGCTCTTCTGTGTGCTCCGCTTTAATGGCCGCCTTTCAAGTCCCTCTATGGCCCATAGGGAGTTGGAGTCGAACATATACTTAGTAACAGAGCTTCATCATCTTTCAAAGTACTGTGTGGATATGTGTGGATACTTTTAGCAGCATGCTAAAAGTATATCTATATGTTCTATATCTATATATCTATATGTTTCCTAGAGATTCATTGGTTTCCTGTAAATTATGCCATAATTACAGTAATTAGGAGATTACGTACTTAAGGAGAGTGATGAAACAGCTGCCCCAAGAGGCATGAAGTCATATTTCACTTTGGCATAACATTTATACATTTTCTGTATATTATTATTTTGATTGATTATATTTTGGTTTTGAATGCTCTGAGTTCACTTTTTCAATAAGTAATCATGGCTAATTGCAATTACTGGTAAAAAGAGAGTTTAAAAAAAGCAACAATTCCAGCAGGGATGTACCGAGCAGGTTTTCAGGGGCCGATTCTAACTGCAGATTTTTCAGCAGTGTGATCTGCTGATCAAGCAATTGAAATGATGCATCTTCTGGGGAATCTTCTCCATACAGGTGACAAGTGACAAATTGAAATTTAAGAGTGAAATCCGAAATCCCGAAGTGTCTCCTGAACAGTAGCAAATGAGAAATCTGGACTCACCAACGTTACATCTTTTGCCTCTTTCGCCCCTTTGGTATCCCTTTAGTGTAAAGCGTCACAGAGCAGCACCTTACATAACTTCTGGGTATTAGAAGTTGTGCCATTTGGGGCTGCCAGTAGGCGAAGTTGCTTAGTGCAGCTTTAACAACGTGACAGGCTGTGACTTCAGGTTGGGATAATAACTTGTTACATACATTGCACGATTTGGATTTGGTTTGAGCCTCTCGCTAAACAAGATCTGAGGGAGAGGGCAACCGGAGGCTGTTTTCCCACCAGCTATGGCCAAGCTCACATATCTCAAACTACAGCGTAATGTGGACACAAGGGACTGCAGCCGCTCTATTTAGGCTTGCCTCCTTAAATCTCCTCGCACATTTTATCCAAGACTATCAGCTCCCCGTGTGATCAGACAACTCCAGCCTTCTAATATGATTTCAGTAACACGCTTGAGTGACTCTTGCCTGAAGTATAGCAGCATTTGATAGAATAAACCTCTTAATCTATACATTTTAACCTATAGGGCTATATAGTGGCTATGGAGGGAAATAACAAAATGCTTGTCTGTCTATGTGTTCGCCCTCTGATGGACTGGCATCCTGTCCATGGTGCCCAGTGCATGCTGGGATAGGCTCTAGCATGACCCTGGCCGAGACCCTGAATAGGAATAAGTGGGTATAGGATGGATGGATGGAAATGATGAGGTACCTGTGCAAATTATGGAGCAGAACACTGATGATGATGACTGTTGGCCTCATCTCCTGTGTGGCCCTCCTAAATCTCTGAAGGGTTCATGGTGGACGAGTCAGGGCACATGAGCTGAAATGGGTTTGATATTGTTTTGAAAGGACATTTATTTCATTTGCATTCATGTTCTATCCATTAAGACTTGAACAGCCACATGTCTCATCTTGAGGTTTGACTCTCTAAAGGTGACTCAAGGTGTGTGTGTGTTCTTGTACTGTACATTTTTGCAAAGTGAGGTCATTTTGGCCGATCCTTGCTTCTTCCAGGGGCTAGTTCACAATTAGATCTTGGGTTTAGGGTGAGGATTAGGATTAGTTGAAGGTTAGGGAATGAATGCAGCCAATGGTAGGTTCTGAGAAGTATAGAAAGAGAAAAGTATGGCTGGTAGGGTTTCCTTGACCGACAAGGTCAAGATACGCGCCATCAAACTGAATGGCCTGTCCTATGCCACAGGCTGACTGCTGTTTTAGACTCTACGTCACCTTTAACTACCCCCAGTCCATCTGAGATAAGGCATGAGTTATGAAGCTGATTAATCGGGTTCATTTGCCATCGAGCGGACATTAAAGGGCATCACAAGATCAAAAGGAAAGTCACTCTTCATTCAATCAATGTGTGAAGTCGCGAACTGCGTGGAGGCCTAACTGCATTAAGGCCAAATCGGAAAGACTTCTCCAGTCAAGCACAGTGTCTTTGTCTGTCTCAATGTGTCAAAGACATTTAATCAGTAATGTGTTTAGGGTGTGAACTGTAATGCCTTATATAATTAGATTTCAGTAGGTTCGTGGCATAATGTCAAGATAAATGCTGCCCTCAGACACCATAGTTGAAGTCTTTGCGTTTTGATATTAAATAACCCGCATTTGATACCTCAAAGACAACGACGTGAAATAGGTCACCGGAGAGACAGCTTAATTAGCTCAACATGCTAAATCCTGAGATGAAAACTAAGGCAAAAATGATACCTGAGGAAGTAATAATACGGCAGGATTATGGGGATATTTTCACAGCTGGATGCTGAGAGTCTGATATGGAAATGAGAAAATGACTGCGAAATATGAAATGAGAGAAGGAGAAAAAATAAGAACAGCAACCACTGCCTGCCCAAGTCTAAGCGGGAGGCCTGTTGGGTTAGCAGCTGAAAGGATGGCCACTGGATGATCCTCTCATGCATAACAACTCCATGGGCCGAAGCAATACATTTGCATGGATCGTAATTCTATTCTATAAGCCATACTAAGAGAGAGGCACAGACAGCATGAGAGGGGGATCGGGCGTTGGGTTCAGATGCATGCATTTCCACCTGATGAGTCTCATTATTCTTTGAGTTCAAGGAATGATCAATCACAAATGTAAGATATCAGGTAAAGGTCCTTTCTTATATATATAAAACAGTTTGAGTTGATTTGAGAGTAATGCCACTATAGGCTGGGAACACATTTAGAAGACTTTTGTTTTTCTGTTATGCATTTTTATTCTGGTGCCTCTACTGTGTTTTATGATGTGTTTTATTTATTGTTAACCCTGTCTGCAAACCAGGACAATACAATTTGAATCACAGTTGAACTGAACTGAACTGATCTGACCTTAAGGCCAGCTATGAGATGCTTATAACTTCATTAGGATTACTTTACAGTGACAGAAAGTACCACAGCTAAAAGTTTTAAGGCCTTGGCTGTTGGGCAGTGTACAAATGAGCTACAAATTTGGCAGTGTTCCCTGTTGACTTCCTTCCCCAATTAAACTTACCTTACTTATAGAGGATGCTCTGGACTTACTGCACTGTATGGAGCACATCGCCATTCACAGGTGTTTAACATTCACTGCTTATTCCCCATGTTTCTAGTATCCAACTCGAATTCCCTCTACTGCTCAGAGCAGTGTGAAACCTTGTAATGTGGGATTCTGGAGGCGGACAAAGTACGTGCCCAGCAAGAGTATTACCTCAGTTGTGTATCAGCATCTGTGTGATTGGCTGTTGAACAGCTGTAGCAGAGCCAGTGGGCATAAAGCTGTAGCCAGTTCACTCCATCCACAGCCAGTGGCCATTACTGTGAGCTATGCTTCACTTGAGCCATAGCCAAGGGGCATTAAACTGTGGTTCTGTTGGACCAGGGCCTGGGTCCTGGTCTGATGAGAGGACAGCTGTGGGTCCTTAAAATGCACCACCTTAAAGTAGACAGATTCTACATTGGGGAATTATTAGTTATAGATATTGATTATGAAGGCATGTATGGAATATTGTTTCATTTGATTGATTCCGGGGATAGATTCATTCTTGGAATTCTTTGGGATGTGCCATTTCTTTGAGAATCTGCTCTCAGGGTATGTTGTTGGCTTGAGCATATTATACGTAGCCTCATGTTCATTTCAGGGAAGCCTCTTTAGGGCAACACTCCTGAACCACAATAGTCAGTGCACGCATTAATAAAAAAGTTAGATATTGCTTGCACCAGGGTGTGGCTTCTTGGAAAGCTTTGCTAACGCTTAACAGAACTGTGGCCAAATCTGGACACACAGTTTTTAATGCGGTTTCCTGTTGAAAGGCAAGCAACCTACATAATTAAGAAGCTAAATATCAAATTTCATAAATATATATTGCTAACATAAGATACGGATGTATGTATACTAGGTATGTAGTATGTAATTTGTGTGGGATATTGCCTTGTGTGTGTTTATTGTACAGACTGTGGAAATGAATTTTCTCTTGGAGGACAATAAAGAAACTATCGATCTAACACCAGAACATATTAAGTAGAAATGCATTAATGACAGGATGAAAAACGTATGGATTCCAGTTTAATAGGGTGTGCAGAATAACAAGAGTAATAGCAAAAAATCTGTATGAGGAAAGTGACGATGTGTACACTGTTATCACTATTATAAACAGAACATATTTATAGATGTAGATAGCGTACACTTATGTACTGAAACACAAATGTCGTATAAAATAGTCCAGAGCATAGGAATGGTAGTTCATGTAGACAGTGCTGGAACCCTACTTCAGCACCCTCCTACAGCATTCTGTGTTGCACCTTGGGGGTGTTGAGGTGGTGGCTGAATGTGCTCCATAGCTGCATCAGCTTACTGTACAGGAAAAAACAATAGGTGATGTAGGTTTGTAGTTAGGATGTGGGCAAGACATCGAAATACACTATCAGAAAAAATGGTGTGGCTTTCTTTACTTGAAGACAAAGATTTTTAGATGCCTAAAGACAATCACATCTGAAATTACACACAAACAAGTAGCACAAACCCTTGGATTGTATTTTGGGTGTCAATGTCTTGACCATTTTTTCTGAGCTCATATTTCTCTGTTTTTTCTACATCCTAAGTACTGCTGGTGTCACCTACTATTTTCTATCTTTACAGTGGCAAATTAAAGCTGCACAACACTGTTATTATGTAGTACATCGGTTTCCGCTACATGAAGATCTTTTCTAATTACAGCTGGTTAAGGCTACTTAAGTTTAGTTAGGGCTGGAAGTGGTAGGTGGAAAGGCCGACTATATGAAGACTCCTTGTTCTATATCGGAAAAGAGTGTTAAGATCCACTACAGACTACAGCAACTGGACTGAAGAGATTGAAGATTTTTTTGCCAATTACTAATGCTGTCAGTCAATACAAATTAGACCTGGTTGGTTTGGAGATAAATGTAATGTTAGCAACATGAAGTAGCTGACTACTAACATTAGCTAACATTATGGCTAGGTGAACCACGGGTGTGAGTCTATCTTCAACACCATGGATGTTCCTTCAATCCAGTTCCTGTAGTCTTTGTCAATTCTTGATCTGTTCATCTCTCCACCATATCCAAGGATAATTCTAGTCTATATTAGAGTTTATTTTGGCCACAGACCAGTTGTTTGCCTCTGTTTCCCCACCCCAAACATAATAGAAATCAAATATGGCTGCCCTGACAATAAGGTGACTAATTAAAGCTATCTACTAACTAACGATCTGCTCTGGACTTTGTAATCTGGACGTTTCACTGTTTCACATTCCATTTTTGTTCTTCTCCTCCCTCTTCATGAGGAGGTGAAAAAGTCAGGGAATGTGTCCAGTTCTATTGTCTTTGTTATTTCCCCTGCGTTGATCAGAGTGCAACAGAGGAGGCATCCTTCCAAAGCGACTCCCAAGGTTATCCACAGCATTTGGTGAGCTGCTTCCCTCTTCCTAGAGGGCACAGGGATATTATCCCTTTGTGGAATAGCCTGCCATGGCTTCAGTCACGGTTCTGATGCTGTAACCATCAATCCCCCGAGGGCTGGCGGTGGTCTTCATGTATGGACGCAGTATGTGGTCTTTAATACCATGCTGTACTACCGCTCTATATAGGGCACAGTAGGAAGTAACCAGATAAAAGAGAAAAGTGAGTAAATCATATACTGAGAGTGTGTGTGTGCGATATGTGGTTGAAAACCATGAAGGATACAGTTCTACTGTCTTTCAGCGCTCCTCATCTTGCTCAGGATCCATATCGATTATTACTAGACTGCCTACCAATTTGCTCTCCTCAATGGCGACAACCCCACCTAGCACTGGTTGAATCAAACCTTGTCATGCACTGTGCAATGAAAAAATCCCTGCTAAAAACTCATTCAACGGTTGAGTGAACATGAATTATTCTCACATCCTTGTATCACACAAGATAAGCGGACAGCCCGGTCTTTTCCATCAGTGCGTGATGTTATTTGAGAATAAACGTTGTGAGTGTAACTGGGCTCAATGCTTCGTGGCATGAATCAATAAAGGATGGTTCAGGGTGTGTTCGCGGCACTCACTTTCTCGGACGTCGCTGTAGTGGAAGCTAGACAGGAGTAAAGTGAGGCCTTATGACTTGTGCATCGTCCATTAGCTTGCTCTAGGAATACTTTACTGTTGTTCTTTGATACATTGCACTTGGCCGGCTAACATCAGAGCTCATTACTCACCTGTATCAGCATCAGTGGATCTACCGAGAAGCTCCCAGACTGATAAAAACCTCCTTCTACCTGTCCACATTTAATTAGTTGCTCCTCAGAGTTAGCAATGCGCCAACTCATTTCTGTGCGTTTCAGCAAGTGCTCTTCACGTGTCAACGTTTCCTGGTGGAAGCATGAAGCTTGAAATGGCTCTTATTGACTCGTGTCTGTGAATGGAAGTCTCTGGTGAAAAATGTCCCTGATCTGGAGATCGATACACGCAAAAACAAAAAAACAACAACTCCACAAAGCAAGTTAATTAGGCGTGCCGAGGAAAAAGGAAAAGTAACAGGTTGAAAACAGATTGAAAACAGACGTGAGAGAATTAATTATGCATTCAATTAGTATTGGGACTTTATACTGCACAATCGTTAGTTTTGGTGCTCAGGATTTTATTCTCTGTGGCAGTGAGGTAAAAAGCAGACAGAGCGGCATCGATTTCATTGTGTGTTTTTCCCTCCATATCCAGCAGAGACGGTTATGCTTGGCTACCTTTGAAAACAGACGATTAGCAGGAAAATGTCCACAGAAGCCTGTAAGTTTTTTTTTTACCTTTTCTGGAATCAACACTGGAACTTGCTGTTCTTGTTCTGAAACTTTTGAAGATTGAAAGTTTCGATATGAAACTCACAGCAAGCCAGAAGGGGTCTTAATCTCAATCTTTAACAAGATGTGATCATCTATTTTGTCTTCATCATGGTATTCATACGGTGTTAATCTCCAGTTTATGAAATCCCAAGACAACAGTAAAAATGTGTTCACATGCAAATGAAAAACCTTTATGTATTTTCATGTTTGTGCCAATTTGAGGACATTGCAGCAATTTGCTCTGTTAGTTTGGACAAGATGTGATTTTTCAGCTGCAAGATGTGTCTGCATACTCGGTGTACAATATTCTCATCATTTTTGGTGGAGCAGGATATGCATTTGCTATCCAATTGCTAGTAACAAATAATAAAATACGGGATATAAAGCTGGGTTAAAGGATTTCTATTGAGAACATCGATACGTAAAACATGAACAGCAGGGTCAAATTGTAGATGATGTAACATAAGGCAAGCTCTGCCTGTGTGTCTGCAGGACATCTTCAAAAACTGTGATCAAACAGAACCCATTCCTGGTTCACCAGCTGCCCTGCTTCTTGACTGTCCAGCTGTCTGACCACACCCGCTCCAACAAGCACTACAAAGATGTGTCGGACCTCAAGGCGATGATCTTACAGTGAATGTCCATTGAACAGCAAAGTTCACAGATGTGATTAATTCTACTCATTCAATCTTGTATGAGTGAGTAGAGGGTCAATACAGATTGCAATGAAATTTCAATGATTGTCAACATATAAATACAAATTCAAGTTTGGACAGCAATCATAAATGTGACAAATATGAGCTTTTTGAGAATTTATTTAGGAATATGAACACTGAATTTGCCTGCACCCATTGTGTGTTCAGTCATGGTGGCTATCACTACTCATGCTAACTTCCCAACAAACAAACCGGAAACATAAAATGCATCGTTTCCTGTACGGCAGAGGATTTTTCCCAGTAAAGACCTACCTGTTTAGAACAGCAAATGGAAAAGCTTTCATGAATTGGGCGTAGGTTGGATCACTATTGTGTTATTAAATAGGTGATACAGAGTGGCAACCGAACATTTATTTATATGAAATTGTGACAAATTACTTTTAAACCAAGCACACCTTTTCAATGCATATATGGACACACATTTGTATAAATACACATATAGGGAATCGTTATGCAATCGTTCCATATGAGAAAGTCCTCATATTACATTACATTACAGTCATTTAGCAGACGCTTTTATCCAAAGCAACTTACAATAAGTGCATTCAACGTAGGTAGGCAAGAGAACTACTAGTCACCAGAAATCGTAACTGCATTTCCTTCCTAAACAAGCCTCTAAGAGCAGAACCAGTACTAAGGTAAAAGTGCAATAAGTTAGCTACCTACTTTTTATTTAAACAAATAAGACAAATAAGTGAAGCATACAGTGTAAGCAAGTGCTAAGAGTAAGGGTAGTGGGTAGTGTTTCTTGAAGAGATGGGTTTTCAGCTTTCTGGCCAGGACAGAGAAGAGCCGTGACCCTGTAGATTGGCTGCAGGGGCCTCTGAGCAACGGGGCAACCAGTCGCCTCGAGGCAGCAGAGCGAAGTGGTCGGGCGGGGGTGTAAGGCTTGACCATAGCCAGGAGGTAAGAAAGAGCTGTTCCTTTCACTGCCTAGCA
>CABFOQ010005003.1:9626-19838 GCA_900660455.1 Gephyroberyx darwinii | reverse complement strand
TGAGAGCGCTCAGCTTCCACCCCCAAACCACCCCCCCCTTTTTGGTTTAAAGAAGACCTCTCTTGCCCCTATCCCTGCATGCCTCACTGTCTGGCGCTCCCTTGTTTCTGTTAAAAAGAGTATTTTGCAGATATTAACATAGTAATAATTGGAGAGACGCTCCGCAGGCAGTGAATCGCTGTTTTTTTTTAGCCACGGTCAAGGGGAAGCAAATGAAAAGCTTCATGCTGGGCCTTGAAAGGGGAAAACGGTGTAGGTGAGGTTTCGTTACAGGGCAGCTGATATGTGTGTGATGGAGAGAGAGAGAGAGAGAGAGAGAGAGAGAGAGAGAGAGAGAGGCCTATTGTTTTTATAGCTGTACTGTACATGTGCAGAGACTGTATCTATCAGTGGGTGCAGTGTATGACAGTGTATGACTGAACATGATGTATGAACATTTTTTTTTGTTATGGACCCCTAAATAGAGTCTACTGAAAAAATGTCATATATTCCTCTTTACTCATTTCAAAAGTAATAATATTACTTTACTTATTGCTTCCTGGGAGAAGTCATTCCTTCCCCTACTGCAGTTTAGCTTTTAGCACCTGCACATAGTTTACGATTGACAGCAATGTTTTTGTCGTCTTTCTTCTTGACATAATCAAAGTAATGGGATTACTTCCAGCCACTGAATGTAAACGTATCCATCTTAAGGAAGAAATTTACTATTGTTGATTTGGTATTGAATTGTATGTAGAATATAGTCTTATACAGTCTTATATGTTCTTTGAATGGGATCATTTGTGATTTAGAGTGAAATTAAACTATTCCTCATTTTGCTGTAAGCCCCTTCAGGACCCCCTGAGGGTCCCGGGACCCCACTTTGAGAACCACTGGAGTTTTGTACAGCGTGTAGCGTAAACTCGTATCCATCCATTCATCCATCCTTCACCGTCACACACAACATGTGACAGAACATAATTGCCGACGTTCGGCGTCCGACCCTTACATTTATTTTGACATTTCGTGCAGACTGCCGCGAGAGCTACAAACGTAACAAACGCGGAACATAAATATGTGTCCATTTGCAATCTGCATTCAGCAGCTAAGCAGACGGCCGGGAGGCATTTCTTTTATACGCTGGAAATGAAAAGGCCAACCACTTCAGGTTGCATAGCAATCTGCCAGCCACCAGTCTTTGAGTGTCTAAATAAAGCAATTACAATTCTGAAGTAGCTTCACCACATTCGCCGTAATGTTGTATAATTGGCGAGCATACCGCCGGGCCCCGCGTTGTTCTCTTCATTAACGTTCCCAACTTAACATTGGTTTCATATTACACCAGCACGCTGATGGGTGGTCCGCACATAAACGCTGTGAAGTCCAAGCCTCCAGTTTTTTACGGCTATCGCTGTGCCGGCACATGAAATCCAATTAAGCCAATGAAATCAAATCAAGGCGGCTACATCTGGATATGGAAATTTCTAACGGGCCTGCCGCCAAATCTAATTCTTTCCCAAAGGTCATTTCTGACATGCCTGTAGCGTGTTACCATACATATCTCCGACGGCCCCTGAGGGCAGCTATGTGGGAAGTAATTTGGCTTAGCTATGGTTTTATTGCCTAAATTTCAATTAAATACAATTACAACCTGTTTTCTGTAATTGGAGCACACAAATGGCAGCTTTGTGTATATTATGGTGTGCCCGCACATATGGCAGCTTTTATGCGTGTGTGTGTATGTGTGTGTGTGTGTGTGTTTGTAAATATGCTCTGATATGCGCCCCTGCATTAACCCTAACATGTTTTTTCAACTGTGGGTCTCACATCTTTCATATCCAAACTCATCGAAATGGCAAAGACATATATGCAGGATGCCGTGGCAAAGTCTCTGTGGCCATTGGTTGTCTGATCCATCCCTCAGTCACAATTCATCCCCTTCGGGAGAGAGACAGCCAGCCGGAGAAGAGGAGAAGAAGAGGCCCTGGAAGAATGAAATATTAATGCCTTCTCTCCTGGTCGCTGGCTTTACAAGGTCATCTGCCCGCCTTTCATTGTTGGGAAACAGGCTGATGGCTGAGGCAATTGAAACCGAAGAGATTTCCACCTTGTCCTCACACAAATTAGACCAAGGGAGCCATGACTCTTTGTTACGTGACCTCGGTACACAATGTTACCTGGGAGGGAGCGAGGGAGAGAAGGAGCGAGAGATTTGCTCGTAAGACAGAGGAGCGCTCTTGCTTTAATGTATCCAGTTCTGCGAGCCTGCGACGTGGCTGTCATGCACGGTTGTTGCGTTATGAGGTGTGCGCGTGTCTATGTGTGTGTGTGTGTGTGTGTGTGAGAGGCATCGGGGTGTTTTATGTGTGTTGTCTCCCTCGTGTTGAAGGACAGACACAATCAATAGAAGCAATCAATGTTGCATGAAGGCTGGAGGGGAGACAGCTCCTGAGGTCCCCCTATTTTTGTCTCCTGTATTACACACACACACACACACACACACATAGGTTCACAGTAGCACAGACAGTGGCGCCTCTGTACACAAATGACAAGTATGTGTGCCTTCATGTCTAACTGCGGTGCCTTTTCATCTCTACCTGTGTGCACGGCGACAAATAACCCCGAGCCGACGAGGGGTCTGCTGGTCGCCTCGCTTTGCCAACAATGAGCACAGCAGCAAAGCGGTGATCAGACCGCCGGCTTTGACGAGCAAGGCACATTGTTCTACAGCATTGGCTAACAATCTAACAATCGTCGCTATAATCCCATAAAAAAGCGCGACACGTGCATTGAAGTCAATACCAGGCGTGTGTGTGTGTTTTTACCAACACACACACCCTGCCAGACAAGTACAGATGACAGATTTGAAATGACAGTTCATCCGTTTAAGATGAAGAACAGAGGGTTTCAGATGCACCTTTGAACTGTACGGAGCTAATTGGAGCTGAGCCCGAAACACGATCCAGGAACAAAACACTAACATGTGGACGTATAAACAAAAGGGGTTGCGCAAGGAGACAAATGAACATAATTAGATGAGAAAAACATCTCATAACACCAGCATGGTCCTTAAAACGAGGGCAACCCTCCCTTCGCAGAATGTGTTTATCCATGAAAAGTTGAAAAAAAAAGAAATGAGGCTCTGTCTATTTGAAAAATGAAAATCTAAAATCTGGTGGGGCACCTTTGCTTATCAGCTTTAATAATTTACGTATTGGGACTTTGAAAGCTGTCATCAACTACAAGATTCATCAAGCTCAAAAGATGAAAGAAAGACCACGGTGCATTCAAAGACCATTGCGCTGTATGTGGTTCATCACATTTGGCACAGGAAGAAACATGTTCTCACTTGATAAATTCATCAATTACTTCTCGCGATGGCATCTTGAAAAAAAATCTTTGCTTTGAGAGCCTTGCCGTTTACTGTGGCACACTATTCTACATTTGACCATAAGTGCCTCATTTGAACACAGAGGGAGACGGAGGGAAAAAAATTTTAAAAGCACTGAACGTCAGACGGGATAACAACCACGAGGGCTTTTCTAATTTTGTTTACGATCACGTCGGTGGCCTTTCATGCCTCGCTCGTGTCTCGTCGGTTTTCCACATCGCCAGACGAACGCCGCTCGATGACAACACTTACTTTGACTCCCACGTAATTAACACATTTTTACAGTACCAGCCTCCGTTGTTCCACGCCACTTCAGGCAATGTGCCCGTGCAATTTTCGACCGACATGAGCGGAGGCGGTGAGGGGGAGAGCTTTGTGAGAGGCAGCTCTGTGATGTTGCCGCCGAGCATTTTGCAGAGCTTGGATTTAGTTGGGAGGATACAGGTTGCACGAAAGTGGAGCACTTTGACGAGCTAAAAATTTCACATTAGACTCAGTGCCAGCCCTTTCTACACGCGTGACACCCACTGCGCCTTGGGGCCCCCGTCTATGAACGTCTCAGTGCTGTCTCCACAATGGGCCACCTACTGCACTTGACATTTTTGTTGCATCACGTTAATTGTACTAGTTTTTGTTATCCTTCCATTTTTACCAATGAGCTGTAGAAGAGCGAATTTGTTTTGTGACCAGAAATTGAACTCAGGATGTGCACAATCCCTTGCCTGTTACATACGAGAGCAACGGAGGCATTGCCTAATGGAATCAAGACCGTTGTCAAAAGCAATTTCCAAATTTCACGAGTCGTAGGACTGGCAGTGGTTTCCTCAGAGGAGGCGGATCAAATGTATAACCACTGAACACATGATTAGACTTTACGCACACAAAAGCAACGTTACTGTGGTTTGTTATTGGTTAGGAACAATTTAGACTGATGGTTTAAGTAGCATTGGTCCAGGAAATGATGAATTCAGGAACGAGGACAGCTGTGCCAGTCCTACGAATGCTTTATTGCAATTGTCACATTGTTGACGGGCAAAAATTGAGCAATTGTCTAGTTTAACAGGCGAAAGAAATCTATTAAACAGACATAAAAAAAACAAATGTAGAGCAATATGAAACAAGTTTTAAAATTGAATCCACAGAGCAGGACGTCGAGCTGGTTGGGATTCTGATACTTGCTCAAAGACACTTCAGCAGATGTTTGCCAACAACAGGGTTGAACCCAGGTTATCCGGTTATAAGGACATCCTGCTTCCCCCCAGTAATGTCCATCCTCTGATTTATTCTCACTGGAGCAGCTCCAGGTATGACTTCAGTATACTACCACTTCAGATTAGAGGCTAGGTTCTCTGCTTTCTTTAGGAGAAAGTTGTTGATATTCCTAAATACTGATTGGGTTATCCTATAACGATAACGAATGAATTCTTTAAAGCTGGGTTAGGCAACTTTGCACTTTGGCGGCCCCAAGTGGCATTGAGAGATAACTTTGAATTTTTGAACGTTTGAAGGACTTCATTACTCAGAAAATCATGTAACGTGACCGTACCCCACACCTGAACTTAATTTGGCCAAATTGGGTGAATCTACAGCATCTCAATCAGTGGTGATGGGATGCTCTTCTCTGTTGCAGCCCCAATGTATTGTATTTTTACATAAAAGTATTTCCTAGTGCAGCTTTCACTGGAGTTTTGTTACTCTTTACTCTTGGGGGTACCCATGATAAATATATATATATGATGGCATATATTATATTCATTGTAGCAGTGCGATGACACAGGGTAGCCACCCATCTAACCCACAGCTACTTTCTCTTTCTCTCTCTCTCTCTCTCTCTTAAATCATTACTCCAGCTAGTTGGAGGAGGAAAACAAAGGGGTGGTGGGGGTGTTGTGAAAGAGATAACTGCATCTTTTAATTGAATCCCTGGAGCATTGGAAGGCCCAAAGGGTGATAGGAATCAAATCACGTACCGCCTTTGTTTCCTCCCTCTTCCTTAAACTAGAGCGATGAATTCTGGGAAGCGATCAGCTGCGAGGTTGTGTGTTATAGCCAGAGCCACACACTCCCAGCTAATGTCTGGCTTTCGTCCTCTTTGCCTGTTTGTCTACTTTTTGTTCTGTCCTCTGTTCATGTTTTCATTCGCACCTCCTTTCTCCTCCCATGTGTTCTTGGCTTCCTTTCCTTCCCCTCCCCTCTTATAGCCTCTCCACTTGTGTACATCCCTTTGTTGTTTACCCCGTCTCCACTGTCACGTCCCCATCCGTCGCAGAGCAACAAGTCAACCTGCCTCCTCAGATTCTCCTCTCCTTTGTTTTTCTGTCTTTTCCTTTCTCCCTTCCCCCTCACTGCACTCTTTCTCCATCCTACTCAGTTCAGGCCTAATTAGGGAGATTCCTTTCTGATCAATAGCTTCTCCTCATGGGAGCACGGGAGCCCAGCATGCTGGCACGTGTGTGTGTGTGTGTTTTTGTGTGTGTGTGTGTGTGTGTGAATGCATGAGTGGGGAGTCAAGGGGTTACATGCAGACACTACGACTGCACACAGACATGCAGGCACACACACACAGCTTTGTACTCGACAAACACAACCCACTTGTAAGGCTTCACACACACACACACACACACACCTTGCTGTTATTATCCATGTGCATGCAGCAGTCATAACAAAAGAGCTTAGATAGACATTCAGGGAATATGTTTACTGTGGCTGCTTCATAACTGTTGTCCAGCGATAGGTCATTAGCTCAACCGTTACCTTGTGCATCAGTTGTTGCAGCATTTCCTTAATGCAAAGCCATTTACCTGTGATTGCCCTTAATGGGAATCATGCTTATTGAACTTCATGGGGAAAATGACTAGAGAGAGGCTGTGCAAGTGTGTGTAAGAACTGTGTAAGTCACCCATGCTTATGTTGAAGCTCTGTAGCGGGAACTTCATTATTCACATTTGGTTGGATAACCCGTCCGTTGTTCAAGATCGTTCAATCGTACTCATGTAGCCCACCCATGCGCTTCAAACTAGCTTGGAGAGGTCTAGAAATACACTGAAATTTAAAAGGCTCAGAAAATCACCTGCAGTTAAGATATTAAAAGTCTCACTACATACTAAAAATGCTTTTTTTGAATATAATCTCTCCAAATACATAGTCTGAAATGGGGCACAACGGGAGACATATAAGGCAGTCACTTTGCACTTTTAACTCACTGGGCTCTATTTTCATCAAAGGTGCACGGTGCGAGCGCATAGGGCATGGTGACTGATTATTGGAGGCCAGAGGCGTGTGGTTCACCTGCAGCGCAGTTGGAAACGGAGTTAGATTAGGAGGAATGCATTCGGAGCAGATGCAGTGGGCCTGGCTACAATCATGACCAATCAAATCACCTCTTTCCCTTTCCTTTAAAAGCAGTGCGCCCTGTTCCACAGCACTCCGGCAATTTGGTGATGGAAGAGAACAGTCCGGAGAGGCTCGGCCACAAAAGCTTTTTCCAAGAGCAAAATGATCAGTGAGCCTTTCATGAAGAAAAAACTTTTATGGAGATATTGAAATTTCCTTCAATGTTGTTTTCTGTGCGTCATGGCGCATAATGACAACATACTGCTCTATGTTGGATGACAATCAATCACACCATAACCACATTTGTATACAGTTAGAATGAAAGAGGTTGTATCTTTCTGTATCTGTATTTTTTCTTGCTTTAAAATAAATATATCAAAATCAAATCATCTATTGTAAGCTTTTCTATAGGAGCTGTTCATGTGCAAAGCCACGGAAATAGCATATAGCCTGCCTGCGTTTTGGGCTGTGCGTCTTTGACATGGTATGAGGAGGCGGGTGGCGCAGCGGGTCACTAAAATACACAATAACACACACAGGCGCCGAACGAAAAAGCCACTTTGCTGACACAATAGAGCCCATAGTAATTATATCATTAAATGACAAGCAAAGATCGCAGAGCCATAACGTCATGCAATGCTTTTGGACATCATGGTATATACAGTAGAACCAGTAGAGTACAGTAAAACCTTTTAACCTTTAGGTGGCCTGGTAACGTTTTGTGCTTGGAGGTTAGATATTTTGAAAATTGTTCTTTAAAACGTACGACGGAGTTCGACCAGACATTCAAAGGAACTTACCTATAGCATTAACACAGTTATCCTAGCATCCACACACAGAACTTGTCACTCAGTTCATCTATAATTAACAATACATTTTTGCTAATTTCCTTTTTTAAAGTTGACTAGGGACAGACTCCGCCTCAAGGTCATAGCAGAGGCAGTATATTAAAATTTAATCACAGTCATACGCAGATTTAAAGTGAGCAGCACAGGGAATTAAACAGCCAAGGAAATCATAAAAGGGGAGCTTGTATCTAATGAGTCAGGAGTGAATGATGTGAATGTGTTTACGTGCCACTGATGTGAGAGTACAGAGCCCAGGGCCGCGGACGGCCATCTGGGGCTCAGTGTTTGACAATTACACTGAGTACTGTGGCCACAGGCACATTCCCTTTGCTGCTGTCAAAGAATGTGTGTGTGTGTGTGTGTGTGTGTGTGTGTGTACGTATGCCTGCAGTATGTGCATGTGTGTGTCCCTCTCATCATCTATTTTCATAGAAATCCCTTATAATCTTGCTGGAAAACAACAGCCAATTAAAATAACTGCAATCTGTGTGCATAAGCCTCAGCCAATTTATCCAGGGAACGCTCTGAAAATACAAGGTTTTAATACGCAATGTGTTCGGGCTTAGTTATGAGTAAGCATTAGGTGCGCACGCGCTCTGGTGTTGGTGAGTCAAACAGAGCACACACACACACACACACACAAAGAGAAAGAAAGAGCTAGCCACTCTTTCCAGACTCCAGAGATCTTAAATCCCAAAAGTCTCATTAACTATTAGGGGAATAGGGTAAATTTAGCTCTCACTCAATTAGTGAGGAGTGTGGAATAGATATTTAGTATTGAATGTGTGCTTGCACGACCGCGGCGTTAATTGTAAATATTTGATATTTGCCATATTGTTGTGTTGTATCTTCATCATTTATTCACATAAATCGCTTGTGTATTTTACCTGTCCGTGTGTGTGTGTGTGCGCGCTCTTGCCTTTGTGTGCTGGGGTCTTTAGGCTGATTACTGCAGTGCCTGAAGGGAGCTCACCATTGTTTATGTTATTTATGAGGTTCATTTAATTGGGCTGAGAGTAGTGAGGCTCAGTCAGGAGCATACTGCTCTTAGCTTTAGTGCAGTGCTCCGTTAGTACTAGAGGCTACGTGGAAGGTGAGGCTGTAATTAATGGATTTTATTTCAGCGTGGTGCAGATGTATTAGTGCGCGGTGTGGGAGTTCAAAAGGGCCCGCTGGATGGCACGTTCACACCCCTTGCGTATCTTTTCTTATTGGGACTCGGTGCAGTAAATCATATGCTCAGTCTATTGGTTTGATTACAGCAGGGGTGGATTTCTCTATTAAAGAAAAGGTTATCATGACTTCTCCGCTTACTGCTCACTGTTCAAACGGACTTCTTGGATGTTTTTAGACAGGAAAATTCATTTTCTGTTTTTAAAGGCTGTCTGTATGCAATTAGATAGCATAGTTAGCATGACGTCTACAGCGATGACTTCCTCTCTGTCATCCAAACCCAACTGTCAGGGCTTTTATGCTCAGTGATAATGCAATGGTAACCAGTTGAGGTGGTAAAGTGGTACGCAGTAATGTGTTACAGTAGTATATTTACGACTGCAGTTACCAAACAAAAATAAGTTGATTCTTTTATCATCACCCCCCTTTAAACATGAAATTGAAGTTGAATTACTATATCAAACCCCTACCAACATGATTAGGTTTAGTCCGAAATAGTCATTGTCCTTGCGCACCAAGCTAGCTTAGAAAAGAAATGGTAGAAAAGTTTTATTTGTTTGGTTGGAAGTATTCCCAAAACGTTGTTTTCATCGAGCAAATGGACAACAGATGATTATCAAATTCAAGTGGGCCAAGTCGATACTTATGACCTCGGAGAGGATCAAACTTCTCAAGAACGAGAGACCAGAGAATGCGTCTTTACAGTGGGATGTGTGTTTGACGTTGCCTGATCACTTAAGACACACAGGCGTTCATTTTCCCAGTTGATTCAGCCATGTCACCATCCAATACATCTTCCTTTATTTCCTTTATTTCTTTTGCTTTTTGGTTGTTAGACATTGTGTCAAATGCATCATGGAGTACACAAGAATGCATATTGAGAAAGACCCCAAGATGCTGATGCATGTTAGCTAGAACTTGCTAACTAACATGACTCAGCATAGGTTCATTGTAATGCTTGTGCTGCTACAACAACAAACATGAATGCTAGTTTTATCTGTAGAGCTAAGCTAAGAAACAAAACAATTAGCTACCATGATAATAATGTTGTTGTGAATAGCATTAATGTTTTTAGCTTTGTTAACTGTATGTTAGCAGATGCTTGCTAACAAGCTTTACATTAACCAAAATATAGACGTCTTACCTTCATGTCATGTACTTCAAGTCAGTTGCTATGACCTTTAATTAATACAGCTGCTGTTATTTTAATTACAGTTGGCCAACTTTTCTGCAACGCTCGATGTTATTGGAGGAATTAACCGAGTATAATATTCAGCGCTTTGGTTTCAATTTCCTCATCCGGTCTGGTTTTCAGTATCAAGATGGAGCCCAACGCTGGAAACATGGCCAGCCTTTTCCTAATGACTTGTTGTCAAGCCAGCTCCGCTTTCGCCGTCCAGAAAGGAAACACTGGCGGATAATTGGCCAATTTCATAGCTGGGATGTTTTCTCTGGCAAGGGACTGTGAATTAACAAGCTGACCATCAC
>CABFOQ010004999.1:15248-26079 GCA_900660455.1 Gephyroberyx darwinii | reverse complement strand
ATATTTTACCCAAAAAAAACAACCACATATCTATGCATCTATCCACAGATAAGTACACATTCACACATGCACAACACACACCCACCCACACACACACACACACACACACACACACACACACACAACAGAGCGTGTCTAAGCAGTAGCTCGCCCTGAGGCTGGGGTGTGTCTTTTTGCTGCCTGTGTTGTTTTGACATTCAAATAAGCAGTCAGTTGGTATCAGTCTGCAGTTCCTGTTCGACTTTGAACTGTGACTCATAACACATCATGTTTCCCAGCATAAGCATAAAAGAAATATGATTCAGGAAATCAAAAGTGGATTTGTTTCATATTTACAGCAATGCTCCTGTTCCTGTAGGATTAGCTTGGCTCAGTCATTGTTTTCATCAGACATATGTGATTGAGAGGCAATTGAGTCATATCCCTTTGGAGACATGTCAATCAATCAATCAATATCAATCAATAAATCAAACAGCCCCCCTGATTCCCTGCAGAATTCAATGGCCACTGTGGTCACTGGGTCAGTGCTTCTCAGTGTTCAGTGACTGTGAATGTTATGGGAGACTGAACATAGAAAAAAAAGACTGATGAGGTTGGCTAAAAAGAAAGAGCCGTTGTTTTAAACAGGAACTGATTGTATTGCTTGACCTGGACTATTAAAACCCATGAACCTTAACCTCACTCCCAACCTTTCTTCTCTTGTGGAGAACTGGGTCAATGGACTCATCAATTGTGCCAGAATATTGTGCTGGGAGGTAATATGGAGTTGGATCCCCTCTGTGGCTATAACACTCTTCTGGGAAGGCTTTCCACAAGCTTTTGTGGAAAGTGTGTCTGCGGGAATTTGTGCCCATTCAGCCAAAAGAGCATTAGTGAGGTCAGGCAGTGATGTTGGACGGGAAGGCCTGGCTCGCAATCGGCGTTCTAATTCCTCCCAAAGGTGTTCAGTGGGGTTGAGGTCAGGGCTCTGTGCAGGCCAGTCGAGTTCCTCCACACCAAACTCGTCTAACCATGTCTTTATGGACCTCGCTTTGTGCACAGGGGCACAGTCATGCTGGAACAGCAAAGGGCCTTCCCCAAACTGTTGCCATAAAGTTGGAAGCGCCCAATTGGCTAAAATGTCTTGGTATCCTGTAGCATTAAGATTACCCTTCACTGGAACTAATGGGCCAAGCCCAAACCCTGAAAAACAGGGTGGCTGAAACACCTGAACTCAATAATTAGTAGGGGTGTCTACTGACTTTTGGCCATATAGTGTAGATAGATACTGAGATAAAGATAGATCTTTTCTGAGCGAATCAATATGAGGCCCATGTCCTCTGAATGCTCTCCATGCAAGGTCTCTCTTGGCCAATAACCTCTCTTAACCTGTCTTGAAATCCAGGTTGCCATAAAGTTGACCTGATTAAACAGTGACTGACAGTATGTTTGCACACACCTTAAAGAGAGAATGAGAGGAATGCCGAGCTATAATACGTCCATGTCTCTGAGCTCTTGCTGTTCTGCTGGAATCAAACTGCTATATTTGTCTCATACCCCCATCAAACACCACAGTGTCACACAGACAGCGTGACTAACAGACATCAGAGTCCACATCAGAGAAAGCAAGCAATGACAGTCATTCATTCAACACTCTGTTACTTTCTCAGAGACACCACCTCAGTTCCTGATATCACTGTCTCAGTATAAAAATACTGTGTTGATATTTCACAGTGTGTATGTCCTGTAGCTGTATGTCTTGTAGTTGGATGTCCTGGAGAGTGCAGAGTCTAGATGGATTACATATTAACTGGGTTGTACAGATTAATCCTATGCTATGTTATTTGCACTAATATAATACTATGAAATCATCTATAATTCATAGTGTTGTATCAGTGTGTGCTAACTGAAATACTTGGGGAGTATTTCCTTACTACCTACAGCTATTGACGCAAATGAACTAGCGTTTAATTTCCCATTGATGTGCAAAATATATGGAAACAAATTCTAGGAGACTAAAACAGGGTGCCTGCAACTTTCATCAAGCTCAATTTAAGAATATTTATGACCATTATAATGCCAGTTGCATACGAAATATGAGACCAGATTGAAATTAACACAAAAATTAAAACAACTGTAGTCCCATCAGGATGTACCTCTGCATGACTGGGCTGATCTCTTAGTGGTAAAACTGCTATAAAATTGTTTGACCTCTGAAACTGAACTTGAGACCTGAAATGCTTTATTTAACCTTTGAAGCCCTTGAGTCTAGACCATATGATGTAAGGCACTGCAGACAGCCTGTAAAACACTGGCATCAAAACCTTTTGACAGGGCTTGATTTGTGTCGAGTTGGACAGGCCTTTTAATCTGATAAGACATGTTTACTACAGTTCATTAGACTTCCTGAGGAGAGCGGATCAAAGTTCTTTCTGATTTATTTGTAACACACCCCTTGACTACCGGTCTACAGCTCATAAACCAGTCATTGTCTCTACCAGACACACAGGCATTTATTGCTGTAATATAAATGTATTGTATCGATTATTATCAAGACATTTAATACCATGTACGAAAAGTGTAAATGAAAAATAAAAGTCATCACAATCATAGCTGCTCATACTTCACTCTTCATGCCATGCTCTACTCTTCCTCACCTGTTAAGTGCTGAGCTGTCAGTCCTTGTGAGATGATCAGATGGTTTGGACTGGCATGCAACTTGGTAGAGCAAAGAAAGGTATCCTGTCCAGTCCAGATGGCTTTTTGAGATGTTTCCAGTCCTTGAGTGGCTGCTGGTCAAGTGCTGGAACGGCATGTAAACTAGACTATATGCTCTGTTGGTGTCTGTCTGTGAGTAAAACATGGAGAGATCTGACTGGTTTCCTTCTGTCTAATCAACCTCTACCCTCCTCTCATCCTTGAGCAGTATGATAACTATACAAACAGGGTAAAGATTTTACCTACAGCAAACATTCCTCTTCCCAAATAATCTGCCTCTTTCTCTCTCTCCCTCTTTTGTGTTTTAATTTCCTCTGTGCTTCCCTGAAGAGTTGCTAAACCTTCCTTGTTTAAACTGGGAACACCCTTTATACAGCCCACCTCTCTACCCTCCACTTCCAGACAGCCACCTCTCTCTGTCTGTCTCTCTCTCTTTTCACCCCGCCCCCCTCCCTCTCTCTCTCTCTCACACACACACACACACACATTACTCACCCCCACTACCACTGCACCCACCCACACACAGTTCCAGTCCAACAACAGCGCTTTGCCAAGCTCTCTTTTGTCCAGGCAAGTGTGTGTTTTGTAAAACCTGATTAATATGTGGAGAAAATTGCCCCTCTGAGGACAAATAAAATTCAATTTGACTTGAATGGAAATTAAATTTCTGCATGGATATGTTTGAAAAAGAAAAGAAAAAATCTGTTTAATAATTTAGAGCGCCTGCACTCTAAATAAGGTGGTTGTTTGTGTTACTTTTTCAACAAGTAACACAAGCACAAACAAGTATTTGTTTATAACAAAAACATTTTTTTTAGGTTACCTTAAGTTGGGTACTTTCTTAATAAAATAAAAAAGTAGAGAATGTGAATGACAACTCCTGAAAATATGTATGTATTTTTGAGTACAAAATAAAGAAGAGGAAAAAAGAAACAGTTCACATATAAGACTGTAAGTCTAATTCCATCCACATTTGAGATAACCGTGACCGTCATGTGTATTTACCATGGACTTACATGACTTACCAACACTAGTCCTATGACACGTTTATAATCATATGTCTGTAGAGTCATCTTGCTTTTCATTTCATAATGTGGCCATTGTGAAGACCTTTGAGCCTGTAACTGTGATTAAGGGCTATACAAATACACTTGACTTGACTTTACCTTTTCAATTGCTGGCTTTAAACCAGCAATAGTAGATTAAATTGAGCTGTAGAAAGTTCTAGTTTTAAAAAATATCAATAAATAATGTGAGCCACTAATTAAACTGGTGTTCATGGGGGGTTTCCATCATGCAATCAATATTCTTTTGGCAGCTCTCATGTGTTTGATTTAGATTGTATATATTTATATATTGTTTGATTGTTTCTTCATTTGATTGCTGTGCCTGTCTGTTTTTTAATAAACCAACGTCACCGAGTCAAATTCCTTGTATGTGCGAATGTACTTGGCCAATAAATTTGATTCTCATTCTGATTGTGTGGAATAGAGTAGCGTACTGTAGCACTGTGTGGGTCCAACTCAACGAAACATTGGTGAAGGAAGGTGCCCACTTGATAACCCCAATGACGTGCCGCATACCGCTGTTGGCTAGGCTAGGTATCTGGCGAATGGTGCCATCTGAGGAATGACTCTGTAGATCTATGACTGTGTAGCCTGATGTCTGCTGTGGTGTTCATTTGATGGTGGTTGTATCACTCGTATTTTTATTTTTTTTATCTGAATTGGGCTTCTACAGGTGTTGGATTATGGCACAAGGGATAGTAACATCTTGTCCTGTGTATTAATGAACTACTACTACACAACGTTTATGCACGCACATTATGAGCATCTAGATTGGGTTGCCAGTTCAGGTTGAATGCATTCCGGGAGATATTCACCTTTCCCCAATATTAAACTGCTACCTTTTGTTTTCCTGCTGAACAACAACATTGGAACATGGCATATACCTAATTCTGCTTTTCTTAATAAGCCACAGGTTGTGGCCAAGCACACTATGTGTGTCCTTTTTCTTTTTTTATTCTCTTTCTCATGCACTTGAGACAATACGAGAGAGAACTGAGTTCTGGTACACATTATCAGTCAACCCAGTCACTGCACATTAATATTGAAAATTTGATAATTAAATCCTTAAATCAATTTAAACATCAGGAGGGTTAATGGCAACCCTACGTGTAGAGCTTCCAGTTCCCTTACATTTGAGTGATTTGATTATCATATTTATAGTTAGAAGATTTTTGTCCATATCGTCCAGCCCTACTGGTAGCTTATTTCAAAAACAGCAAGCTTGGTCAATTTGCCATGTCAATAAGGGAATGAAAAATATGGTGTTCTCCTGTATTAACCACACAACCCCCTCTCTTCCTCTGCCAGTGACTATGGAGGACCCTATGAAAGAGGTTGCTGACCTGATGGAGGGCAGTAGGGAAGATGGCTGGGAGAAAAACCTGGCCAACAAGCAGGTTACTTTCCTGGTCTACCGTGAGGGTGACCAGCTTAACTTCTTCCGGGTGGTGGACAGAGGAGACGGCACTCTTACCCCTCTCTCTGAGTCTCTGAGGTCAGCATATGGTCATGATGTCCATGTTTTGTTTTTTGGCACACTTACTTTGAGTTGTTAGAGAGCAAAACAATCATTTTTAATGGCCAGATGAGTTTGGGCATACGAACAATTCAACTTGGAGGGTTGCTCATGTAGGTCAAATTAAACATAACACAAAATTATAAAACTAGCAGTTTAAAAAATGGAAATATAGGAAATATGTCTTTTCTTTACTGCCTTTCTACTCTGTTAGAGCCTGACTGCACTAATAGGAAGCTATGGGTGTCAGTCATGATAAAATAAACAGAAACACATACTGATCTAGAGAATATTGCACTGGGTTCTGAAACACTGAGTATTTTGAACACCGCAAGGAAAAAAAGGTGTATACAGTTACTATATGATAGTAGGTGTGCCACCGCTCAGGGGAAGAAGCTGTCACATCTGTTTTAGGCACCGATGAATTTAGAAGGCAGCTCTGTGAGATCACTAGCATTAAGTGTTTTTGCCTGCAATGTTTTCCAGTGGTGGCTCGGTGTATAATATGTACACTGAGGGGGAGGAGGACGGGGAGAGTTCTGCCGCTGCACAGCAGAGCCTTGAAAACTCCATCACCATGAACAAAATGAAGCTGCTCAAAGCCAAGATGGAGGACATGAATCTCAACAAGAAGGTAGGAACCTCTAGGGACCAGTGAAATGCATACATATATGTTCCTATTGGATTGTGTCATGGCTGCCACAGTATTCATTTCATGCATGGTCTTGGTCTGAAAATATTTGTTCAGTTTAGTCAGGTTTTAGTAATGTTATGTTGATTCAATTTAGCCAAATAACATTGTATCTGACAAAAATGTTATAATTAATTGTAGATGACAAAAATGGCACCACTGCATTAGTGTAAAACACATTTACTACATTTAGACACTCAACAATTTATCTGTTGCTCGGGGAGCTGCCTATTTTGTTGTCTATTATGTTGTCTTCAGCGATGGCTTTAATAATCGTCTCCCGCGTTTTGCCATATTTTCAACTATAATAGAATAAAATAAAATGATCTCTAATATTGTCATGGTCATAGTCATCATTGACTAAATTATAAACTGTAGTCAATTCATGGCGAGATTAACACGGCTTTCACAGCGTTGGACACATATTGTTAATTTATGTTTTCAGATAGTTGTGTGGTGTAGTCCAACTGTTTTCTGTGTCTGTTTCTGTCCTCCAGCCCAAAAAGTCTGCTAAATTGAAACCACGGCCCCCTGTCAGCCCCCATCCCTGCAGTGGCTCCCTTGGGCCCTCCAGCACACGACACCATCGCCTCTTCCGTGTGCTCCCCCAGATTAACCAGTCTCGGCATTCAAACACACAACTACCTCCAATCAGAGACCACGAATCCGTAGCCCCCTCCCCTCCCTCTGCTGCTTCCTCTGCTCACCTGTCTGTCACCAGACGAGCCCCTCCCTCTTTCTCCTCCTCTTCCTGTTATATGCTTCAGGAGGAGGAGCCGCCATGGGAGACATGTCCTCCGTTTGCAAAGATCCGGCCTCCTCCCAAAGTGTCTCGCTTGGACGTTGGCAGCACCAGGTTGATGAGGGATTGTGTGTACCCGCAGCTCCCTTCGCTGTCTACCAGGGGGCAACCTGAGGGCACCTTTGAGGCAGCTGAGCCTGTAGGGGAGGCAATGGGGCTGGGTTTGTTGGAGGAAGCTGCTGGGCGGGTGGAGCCAACACAGCCTGGACTTCCATTTGGCGATCTGCTGTCAGACCCTCTGAGTCTGGATGTGTCCACCCAGCCAGAGGGAGGCCTGCAGTCCCTGGAGCTTGGGGCTCAGCACCAGCTGCCCTCCTCCTCCCTGCTCAGTACCTGGACACTAGGGACTACTGATAGGCTCACCAGCAGAGTTGATAGGACACAGCTTGGCAGCTCGTTGCATATCAACCCTCCCTCTCCATTGCCCACCTCCACCTCACAATCCACTGCTACCAGACAGCTGACTCAGCCATTTGATTTTACTGGCTCCTCCTTACAGCCCAACCCTCAAGCACAACCATCAGCACAGGTGAAGCCAGGCAACATATCCCCTCACCCCTCCTCCACCTTGTCGATCTCTCCACCACGCCTTTGTGGTATCAAAGTGGACTCACTTGGCAAGAGACCTGAGATTATCTCCAAGAACGAGGCAAGAGGCATCACCAAGATGGCCAACCGAGCCTGTAAGGAGCCACTGGGGTCCCTCAACAACTCTGAGCTACTGGCTTCTCTCTCCACCAGGGCTGCAGGTAGCAGCAGCAGGGAAGGCCTTGGACCTAGCCTAGGACTCTCTTTGGCACTGCCTACTGCTAGTGCCTCAGGACAGGGCATCCTGGGATCCAAGCTGCCCTCCATCCCAACCAACATGCTCCTCCAGGATGATCTCATAACACAAATGTCCCCTTTGCACAGAGCAGCAGCCTCTTACATGGTGAGCAAACATTTAGAAAGGAGTCTTTAATGTTCACTCATAGGTGATGGAGGAAGGAATTTTTTTTTAATCATTTTGTATTGTGTTCTTCCAAGAATGTTTTGTTTTCAGAATGTTAACATCAGTCCTCAACTCTCCTCGGTATATCGCTCCCTCTTGCTTTACTTTTAAAGGTCCCCCGTAAAAGGATTTCAAATCCTTCTATATATGATCAAAGATCTTCAATGCAGACATTAAAAATTGTATTGCAGGCAGTCAGCCTAACTCCAGTAAATGGATCACAACTGGACCTGGTCTTGATTGGCTCTCCTCACAAAATAATTACTGAAATCCTTCCAGTCAGGCCAGTTTGCAGCATTTATTGTCGACCAGTCAGGCTCCAGTATTGTGACTGTTCTGCCTGTTGGGACTTGTTCAAATTTGTTCAATTTAACTATTTCAAATTTCATCTAAACTGCAATTATTTGCAAATCATCATGAAGACCACTATTCCTATCCTGAGCCATCGTAGTCAGACGATTTTAAAATATTTTTATTTCATATTCACTATGCCTTTTGGTAGTTGTATTGATATATTCTCATATTTTATGTTGACTTCACAGGCCACCAACAGTGGATCAGCTGGGGGATCCACCACTTCAATTAGAAGACTAGGTAACACACACACACACACACCCCTTCTGTATTCATAGTAGTCAACATTGACATCGAGTATCCCTCTTTTCTCACCCAGTCTTTCCTGTCTCTCTCTATCGAACTATCGAATAAAGGCGAAATGCAAAAAAAAAAATCTTTAAAAAAACATTGACATCGAGTCATGGACTTGACAAGTCGGAATTCAGTATCATTGTGCTGAGTGCTGTCTTTTCTTTGTGAACTATGGTTGATGTGGGCTCAAAGAGAAAGAAGATCTGTGACCTAGAGCGTAGACATATTAGCCAAGCAGTTCTGACCGGGGATTGTTGAAGGGTGAGGACACAAGAGTGTGTGAGTGCCACAACAAAGGACCACAAGGGTTTAAATATTTAGTATGGTACAACTGCAGAAGCAGCACAAGCAACAGAAGGCACCAGGCCTACACACTCACTTATTTATGTGTCTCATTGGTATGCTTAAACCATTCATCCAGGGTATGGATTAACACACATGGATCAATACACAAAGGCTGGTGTTCCCTTACTCAGAAAATGAACAGTGTATTTTATGACGTGTTACTAGAATTATTACAGGCAAATGGAATCTTGCATGATTGACACTGGCTGCTGTAAAGTAAATAAAAGATGTCTCCTTTGCTCTCAGGCACTCCAACATACCATCTACCTCCAGTCAAGGCTCCCATAGGCAGCAAGAAGAAGAGCTCCAAGCACTGCTTCCTTTGTGGCAAGAAGACTGGCCTGGCCACCAGCTACGAGTGCAGGTACAAGAGCCTTCAGCATTTGTACCTGCACACACACTCGCGTTGTCTCACTCTAACTCAAACTCCTCCCTATGTCATGTCCTTGAACCTCCCATATAGGATGTTGTCTTTTCCTAGTTCATCATTTTGTCTCCTCTGTCCCTCCAGTGAAAACATTCCCCTGTTCAGTGCTTGTTGTGCCACATTTTATTAGCATTATCAAAGGTTCGCCCCTATAATGTTGATCTGTAACACTTCCCTCTCTATTGCTTTGCTGGAGGCACCCACAGTGAAGCCTGATGCAATAGTATGCAAGTATAACTTAAAACTCCTAACACTAAATGGTTGAGCTTACCACTGCCTTCAGATGATTGTAGTTGGGAGCAGTTCAGTTAGATGGTTGATGGTAAACTGCTGTGGTCAAACTACGTGTCATGTAATTTACTGCATGTTAAATTGGTCACAAATTAAACCTTTTAGATCATAGAAGATGTGGAATAGTAGTCTTTTACTAATGCATTGCAAAAGAAAGATGGAAGCACATGGATGGAGGCTTTCAGTCTGTAAGCTTGGCTATGAAAGAAGGGAGGAAAACATGGAGGAGTCATTTCACTCTGATTACACTCAAACAGCAGAATAGCCTGATGAGAAAACACTGGGAGGACTCAAGAAGAATACAATGATAAAGATGAACACAATTTGTGATATCAATCCTGGTAGACTTTTCCTAAATATTACCTACATTTGATTTTATACTGCATGCACACCAAATCTTCTGTTATGGAAACCTTTCAGGTGTGGCAACAACTTCTGTGCTACCCACCGCTATGCAGAGACCCACGACTGCACTTACGACTACAAGAGTGCTGGACGCCGCTTCCTGCAAGAGACCAACCCCCTCATCAGTGCGCCCAAGCTGCCTAAGATCTAGACCCTACGAGCCCTCACTCCACTCTCGTAAATTGAGGGATGAACTGAAAGATTGCAGGTTCAGCCGAATGAATGAACGAACCAGTGGACAATTGCAGAGAGTCTGCTAAGTCTTCTCTAGCAGAGAGAAGGAACTTAATCACCGCTGTGTGCTTTTATCACCCAAGTTTGCTTAAAAGTTAAGTAATAAAATATTTGGAAAAGCCAAGTGTGAACAAACAAGTGAATTGAAATGGCACAGGCCTAATTATCACCTCTGGACAATGTGAAGAACAAGTTTATCCTTTTTTCTGTTACCTTGTTCTTTTACCATAGCAAAAAAAAAACAACTGCATGTATATAGGTAGTTTTTGAAAGATTGTCTGTTGCACGTTGAAACATATCTATTTTTAGTTTTGTCTGCTTTTTTTGGGTTTGTTTTTTAAATAGGACTGCAGATGACTTCATTCGACAAGTCTTTGAGAGATGCACTTTAGAATTATAATATTTATACATTTTACCTTCCTTATTGGGGGGAAGGATCCTTAAATTTCTGTTTGTCTTCATGGAGTGTTTATGTTGTCTTTCAAGATTTTTATATTCAGCACCTCTCCCCTTTGTTATATGGGCACATACTTACTGACATCACTAATGGATATCTTTATGGAAGAATACAGTACACTCACTCATTATTGATGAAATATTTATTGATGAAATACTTATTTAAATTCAAACTCTGTTTTGAAATAGCAAGTATGCAATCTGTGTAGGTGTGAATGTCAGTTGTAATCTGTATGCCTATCAAGTAAACTGTATTAGGAT
>CABFOQ010004989.1:12433-51460 GCA_900660455.1 Gephyroberyx darwinii | reverse complement strand
AGCCTGCCTAACTGATACATCAACACAACTAGACAACACAGCTAAACAGTGTGTGTGAGTGCGAAGGGAGGGGAGGATTTGAACCCTGTGTAGGGTAAGGGGTGGAGGTTGGCGTGGGATATCCCCGGTTGGATACTATTCCACAGGGTTTAAAAGTGAAAGTTAAGTAGACATCTATGAAAATTAAAGCATTATCTTGTCCATATGGACTGTGCATATTTGGTGCATATGTTTGATATTTACAGCTGCTTTTGCATTGTTTAAATATGTAATAATCTCTTTACTGCTTGGTCTAAAACTAGGCTATACATAGCCAAAAAGATCCTTGGCTATTTGAGAGCTAATGCATAGACGAGACGTGAGAACTAGTCTAGTGCTCAGTGGGTTAATCAATATCTCAGCCATTGTAAAAGGGTGACCGTATGAAAAAGTCTCTGCAGAATATGTCGCTTGTTACTATTCAGACTCTTTGACTATATACCTTTTGAACCCCAGCCAGCCAGGAACTGGAACTCTTAACTCTCATAAATTTGCATTCGCTATTAATCTCAAGACCCTAAAATGCCATTCCATTGCACTTTATTTCATTTATGCTTATGAAATAAGCTCAACTGCTTTTGGCAGCATTTTTTTTTTTTTAGTCATGCACTAAATCTCAAGTCGGTTCACACCATCTGCCGCTCTAGAATTTGCCTCTTTTTTTTCCCTTTTTTCTTGGACCACTCCTCAATCCATTTGTGGATTAAATGTCCCTGGATATAAATTTGACTAACTATTTTGCCTCTGGTGCCATGCAGTGAATATGGTATCAGCCTGCAGTGCTAATATAACTGATTTCATGAGAGTCAGTGAGGAAAAATATAAGTGAGTGCATCTCGGGATCTTGTGTCACCATTACAATGCCACTGCGTTATTAGTGTTTGTTTACATAGCAGAGGGCTTGGTGTTGTGGCTGGTTATTAGTCAAGAGTGGGAAAAACAGAAGCCAAGACATATATGGCATTGGTGATAGAGGTATAGCAGACATGATCCTGAGTCAGGAGAAGGCATTGTAAGTTGTCAACCTTAGATGAGGACAGATCAAGGTGAGGACCTGCGTGGATTCAGTGTAACGTCACGGCGACAAGGTGCTCCAACATTCACATAGGATAGAACAGCATCCCTCAAGATGAAGAGACATTTTATGCTGCAGTCAAAGCAATAGTAAAGCCTTTCAGCTGCTAACTGCTATGACACTGACGTATCAGTCAATGAAACACTTTCAAACACACACACACTCAAGGTGAATCTGTTGCTGCCTGCAGTTTTGTTTGTTTGTTTTGAAAATAGGACTCACAAAATAAAGAGCCAAGATTGGTAAAGTTAATAACACTTCTTTTCATAGTCTTTGAGTCGCCCTGCCATGATTAACGTTTTGCACTGCCACACACTATGCTCATTATGAAGTCGGTTTCCAGATATTCAAGGTTGTAAATGCCTTGTCCGTGCTACCACCAAATGAACTGACACAATGAGATCAAACTGAGGTTAAAATTCCTACTAGTGCTTGGGCTGATTTATTTTGGCCTCCCTTGAACGTGAAGTGACTGGATTCAGCATTTTTTAGGATGATTCATTTGATCCCCAGGTGGCAAGGCACAAGACTTCCAACTCAGGAGCACTAGGGGTTATGCGAGCTAGGTCTACTAAGGCTGCACAATGTTATAATGAGCCTCCTTGGTCTACTGGTATTCTCATAAATATGAATGACTGGGCGGCGGGCCCGCGGGTCGACCTGAACTGTGCATGGTTCTTCTGTCAAGACAGTCATCAGACCAAAACATCCTGAACATAAATATGGATCCAGTGGATATGCATTAATGAGTAGACTTATCATGGATCCTTCCCTGCACTTCTGAACTGCAAATTTTCCCACAGCTCCTGTTAACTCATTTTTTATGTGCTCTCTTTGATTAATCGAATGGTAGTTGGCAGTCAGTCACAGAGAAGTATTTGAATTAATTGCAATTACTAGGGTTTGGACCTATGGCTTCTATTTGTCTGACTGCTCCGGAGGATTTATGACTGAGAATCATTTGATTTTTGTACCATCTTATTTATTTTGATGTGAAAGCCGACACTGATTCTCCATAAGCACTCCTCTGAAACGCTAGATGAATACTAGCTTGGACAAAATGAAGCTTTACCTTCATGTTGTCTTTCAGTTGTTGATGTGATCCTATAGGAGGCACTATGTCTATCTCCATTGTCATGATAATCCTCTGCTATTTTGTTGGCCATTCTCATAGCGCTCCTCATATAGTGGATTTGCTTGGTATTATTATTGTAACTACAGAAATATGCTAGTCAAAACTGCAATTACAGTAAGTGAGGGCTCTATTTCACCATTTTTATTATGAAAGACACCCATTAGGGAAATTACTGGAATAAAATTGCTTCTACTTATTGGATCAAGACTCTTATATGTGTCTTATACAGTATTGTTGGAGTTAGGAGATTGTCTGCAATACTCATATACATTCATTATAAAAAATCAGAAATATTTTTATTTGAGAAAAGAGAGATTGACTCATTCAATTCCAACTGATACAATTATTAGGCGTTTGGTGATGGTTGCATCAAATTTTCATCTCAGAATTAGGTTTGAGATGAACAATGCGCATATAGTAGGATGTACCTTTCTTGGCAGAAACTGCAACTGAAATACATGAGATTCGGTATGGAATAGTTTCTCAGAGATTGAAGACACTCAAGAATACTAATACTTAAAACATGGTTAATAGTGCATAACATTTCTCCCGTCGTTTGTCAGGCACTAGATGCTTTATGGAAACCACTGCCCAGGATTCCTTTTCTTTGCATTAAATCTAAAGATTTGTACATAGCTGCTTTGTGTAAACTCACTAAGCCTATAAAGGCTTTATTATGAGGTTATGAGATGCGTCCATATCTGTCCAATAAGATTACATTTCTTGACTATGTTTTTGTGGTAGAAATGGGACCAACCAAGCTTGAACATGTCCCAGGGCATTTTTGTTACATGTAGAATAACATCTTGATTTAATTTTGATATAATGGCTCATGATGTGAGAAATGTGTGTGCTAATGTGTGTGACAAAATGAACAAGCCTCAACTCTTCTTTGCTGAGAGAGGCAGTAGTTTCTGTATACAAGCTCTTTTTGTAAAACATGAGTCGGAATGATTCATGGAATCATTTAGGCATCATTTTCAGAGATACACAGCATCTTAATGATATTATAATTAAAGGTTGAAGATTAATTTGCTTGTGTAAAACAAAATATTTGATGGATTACCTGGAAATTGACATGGAACAGTGCAAATGGTGATTCATGGCAGAGCTCAGATCTCTTACTGGACTTAAATTACAAAAACATATGGCTGTCTATTTTAGCGTCCCTCACCCTTTCACAGTGGCTGTAGCAACTGGATACAATTTGGAAAGGGACAATGTATATATATGCAAATAACACAACAATTAACATCAAATTCAGTATATTCTGATTAATTGCCCCTAGCAAATGAGTAATTGATTAATGGCTGCTCCTTTAATTAAATTGGACCTGAGTAGTTCCCTGGACACCTTGCTCTTCTGCCCCAGTTAAACGGCTGCCCTCCAATTAGAGATGGAACTAATGTGGTGGCAGGTCTTTTCAGTGTGTTTCCCCTTTAAGAGTCTTAAGGAAGACAGTCACCCAAACTTTGCCAAGTTCCCCTAATTACCTTGATTGTGTTGTACTTTTAAATTAAGTCATTAAAATAAATTCAGAACTCCTTTTTGAGACTGGAGGGGGGCAGGAGTCTCCTGAACCATGAATGAAAGGGCTCGGGGGGGACACAATTACTTTTGCATGTTGAAAGGGTTTTTGATTTGCCTCATGGGAGTTGACTGTGATCATTTGCAACGTGTTTTTGTGCGGCTAAGTAAATACACAATGTCAGCGATGTGTTACTTTGTTTATGGGAATGAAATGGGGAGGGGTTGCTGTTGCTTCAACCTTACGAGAGATTACTTACTTCAAGATTGCAAAGTCATCATCTCACTATCAAGTGTGATTTATGAGTTGAGTCACATTTAAGTAATGTCAAGATGTGTTTCTCAACTCTGGTACCAATTGCTGATCATAAATATGTGTGTTGTGCAAGGTAGTGCAAGATGAGAGGTTGTGATTTTAAAAGTAATGTGTACCCAGCTGCAGACATAATAGTGACATAACCCATTTGTACTTTTTGGTAATTCCATGCCTTACCAACTGCCGTGTTTTGGCTATGTGGTACTTTTATTGTCTCCACTGCCCATTTCAGAGTTACCAACTCACCAGGTTGTAGTATACCTAACATTAGCAGTCGGTCATTAAATTATCATCTGCTGACATATTTATTCAGGTTAGCTGCAAATAATTAATGAACTCAATGAGACAAGCTGCTTAACATTTTGTATAATAGTAATAATTTCCTGTTGGTGATTTACTAACTTCCTTACTGTAGATGAAGATACAGATCAAGACATAATGTTTGTTTTGGTAATTGACCCAGTATTGTTATTATTATTAGTAGTAGTAAGTGAGCTAACTGCACTTATGTGAAGCCAGTCAGAATAAAAGAAATAAGACTTGTGGTCACAGTTTTCAAAACAAAACCCTTACCCACAAACATACATTGATTTGCAAGTAATATGAAGTACAAAAGTGAAAATGAAGAATATATTTGAAGAGGAATCTGTAGTACACAAAAATACAATTAATATTTTTTTACAAACTGTTCTGCACACCTCGTTAATTCTTCTTTTTACCAAACGTGGCAAATGTTAGGCTTTTATTTTGAAGACAAAATGGCCTAAACTGTCTTATTCTGGCTATCTCTGGCTGCTTGGCGTCTGTTGACTGTGTTCTTGGAGGCAGGTGTGCAACCAGCTGTTGACTAATTGTTATGGAAATGTGATAAATGAGTCTAGTTGGGTGAAACCTGGTGGTTTCATACTAGTTGACGTTACAGTTACAAATATTATGATAATTCCACAACAACTGATTTATGTTGTTTTGGTGTTGGCTAGCTGTAGTAATGGTTTGGCCGGTAGTAAGTCCACATTAGTAGTGTGCTACTGTGTTCTACTAATCAAACTCTTCTACATGCAGAGGCTTCAAGTCTCTTCTTGCCCACACAATGTTCCTAAAGGTTTCACTGTTATCACCAGGGAAAGACAAATGTATAACTTATTTCAGCCAATTGATGTTAGGTTTGGAATACATACAATATTTTATTTATTATATAATAATATAAGTGTTATTCTGTTAAAATATTGTAATTTATGTTATTTAATTCATGAAATATGAATAATTAAATAATAAATACAATAGATGAGTGACGCCATAGTGGCACATCCTGTAATTTTACTCTTCTAGAGGTGCTGATGAAAGTTGTTAAGTCAACAGTAAACCTTTGGTGATCTCATTACATTGTTACAATGTGATGACAATGTAATTTGGCTAACTAGATATAGCTTGTAATATTAACCAAAAAAATGACTGGTTTCTGTCTTTAAACTTTAATTAAAAATTATATTTTTTTCCCTTCAATTAGCAATTGTGGTGCTTGATGCTTGTGCACCAGCAGGATAAGGTGTTTTATATCCATAGCTCAAGCTAAATAAGGTACACAGCATAGGTGCAATTTCCAAATTAAGTCTAATTTACTAGACTGCTTCAAAATGTTACTGCCTAGAATGCAGATTAGGAGTGCTTCTTTTTCAAAGACTTATGTGAATTATAGTATGCAGAGCAGTGATGGTGATGTTTTTCAGTTAAGAGTGGTGGCGCCACAGAAACACAGAAAGTGCCCGATGAAGTAAAATTGCAGGCGAAATACAAAATGTCAAGGTTGAAGGTATTCCTTTAATGGCCCGAGCTCTTAGACCTGCCCAAGAGTTCAGAAGGTTGCTCACGTTGCCCTGAGCTTTTTTCTCCCTCCTTTTGTGCCTTTGAAAAATTGAGGCAGGGGCAGAACATAGAACTGAAATGACACCAAATTACAGGGGTTTTTTTTGCTTTGAATAATGTGATTGGAATACGATACATTGAAACCTAGAAGTCTTCATAAGCCTCTTGAGAGACATTAAGGACTTGCTTTTAAGTATTGATATTTTAGAGAGATAACAATTCTGTGACCTCTAGGCCACAAACAATGACTGTTTGCGGTTTTGACATTTTTTGGGGAGGAAGTAAGCAGAGCATGTAATATTTATTGGCTTGAGAGCCACTCTGTTTCCTCCCAGCCATTCTGGAACAGAGGAAATGCAGTTGGCCTTGGGATAATGCTTGTGGACTGAAAAATGGTGTGAAAAGGTTTTCTCACTTTGATGCTATTATCATAAATTTTTCTCAATATGGACAAATAACTGTCCACGCTTACATAAAAATAATAGTAATAATGAAATATACTTACCTTTTTATATGCTTATTGCACTGTAGTTAATTTTATTACCAGCTAGTGCACAGTGAAAGGCAGATATTTGAAATCCATGCAGTCACTGAATGTTGATGTTTCTCATGCTAGTGGATCACTTCCTGGAAAAGCAATAATACTCTCATTTAGATAGATATATACCTTCTGTGGTGGTGTTTGAAGTGGTTTTGAGAAGGTATGGCAGCTATGTTTGTCCATATGGAGCATTCAGTGTACATTGTTTTTTAGAATTTGGGAGGAAAAAGCATCCCTCACATCCCTCCCCTTGTCAAACAATAGTAGCAGCAAGGCTACTTGTGGCGCACTGGCCTGTGTACAAGTAATATTCTGGGTCAGATTGCTGATCAGTCCAGCCACCGTTGATTTCCGCCTTACTTTTTTACTTTCATTTGGTCAGTGTAGGTTCACCGAGCACACTTTTTCATAACACATTCCCCCAGTTAAACACAATCCCACCTGCAAGTGCAACCACAGTTTTCTATCGCTGGTCACTGAGCAGCCTGATAGTGCCATTGGGGTAAAGTGTCTTCCTCAATAGCACCTTGAAGACATTGTTGAAGTTGCTGATAAGAACGTTTCTCATTCATTTTCCCTGTCCAGATTTCCCCAACTGGCACAGAGAATGAGTGCCTCTGAAAATCTGATGCTTGCAGGATTCTCCAATCAAGCTGTATTTTTAAATATAAGAATTTCTGTTGACGTCTTATTTTTTGTGTAAAATCCCTGGTGTGAAGAATTTTGTTAAGGATTACAGGGGTCAGATTAGGGAAAAGTATCGGTGTAATACAGAATTCACTGACAGCAAGAGGTTTATCCCCATTTGAAGATAAGAGGAAACGGCAACAGGGCTTACCGCAACAAACTCTGAAATCATGAACAACACAATGACAGTGTTTTTCTTGCAAAATGATGTACCAAATACTCGAGTGTGCGCTAATAGCTGTCATATTAACCACTTCTTTTGCTTTTGCTTGTTTGTTTTTTTATTTATTTTGCAGCTCCAGAATGAGTCTGCATTTTTGCATTATGGGATAATGAACGCCCTTTCATGTTCAGGACAACTATGTTGTTTGTCAACTCTGCATTGGGACTGTCTGCACTTTTGAAACAACAGTGCTCTTCCAGCCACAGCTGCTTTTGCAGCTTGGAAAACAGGACTTACAAAATATTGTGTGGTTGAGGTTTTACAGAGTGCTGGTACATAGAGGTTGGAGCAGCGTTACCTATAGTACATGCAACTGTAAAGTAAACTCTCCATGATACCTGTTTGTCACTCAAGCCATGATATGTTCTGCTGGATGCCTGGGGGGCATGTGCCATGTGGGTAAGCTTTTGCCTGTCAGGTGTCTTGTGGTGAGAGCTAATCCTGTTGAAAATAGAAATGTTGTCTGCCTTGGGATGGAGGGTGGGGGTGCAAGTTTGATGCGACCGGCCCCAAGGAGTCACTCATCCATGTGCACAAGGAGAGATAGCCTAATCTTGTCACAGACACAGGGGAAAAAATGAAAAGTCCCAAACTATCAGTAGCAAAGACTTCTGCTCACAGAGATGATTTGTAAAATCACGCCAGCACATGATAAAAACTGAACCCAGAGGCTTTGCCTCTGTTGATCTGTAATTCATTTATGCATAGATTTATTTTTTTATTTATTGTATCATATTCTTACCCTTGAAATTACTTTTCTGTTGAAGCTTGCTGGAAGTGTCTTTACATGAGATTCCCATCGTCTATCACATTCTAGTTTTCCATTTCCTTTGGTTCTCTTTTCTTGATTGTAAATGTTTAAATGTTAAATTATGTGCAGATGGTATTTATCAATGACTCATCTTCTCTCTCCCCACTTCCTGTAGTTTTATGTTTCCAGCAAGACTGAATGCATGCTTTTGTCTTTCAACTACCACTCATGGCAAGACTGTCAACAGAGGAGTTGCTTGTGCTTGGGTTTTTCCGTTATTCCTGTCATGTACTTTGACTTTGACTTTATATTATGTCAGTAAAGTTTACTGGCTGCACTGAAATCTCAGCTCTACCCCACAGAGTCACATGGATTAGCTACTTGCTACTCGGCATGCTGTGGTGGTGGTAGGGTGGTTGTGATGGTGGTGGTAGAAGGATATTCTCGGTGGTCCCGTCAATGTGACAGAGTGGCAGGAATAATTTTTGCATGCCCAAGCTGACGGCTTTCAAGTGGGGAAACAATGGGCCAAATTCCTTACCCAGCACTGCTTCACTCTTAAAATACCCAGCAGGAATTTTGATGGGCAAAAGATTTCCAGTCTTCTCTCAGCTTATCAAAGGGGAGCCAAGCATATAATGTTTGTGTTATTTCGGTAAGTAATGGAACTAATGTTTCTTCAATCAATAGAGCATTTGCTCTATTGCAGTTGGGAGGATTCAACACAATATCTCACATTAGATCACATACTTTGCAATGGTGTGTGGTATAGAATATTATTAGCATCTTGAATCAAAGGTCAAATGAGGCTGCCAGCTGTATACAGCACTAGATTTTCAATGACCCCAGGGTTTCAACCCACACATTTGCCACTGTCCACCATTATTAACTTGGACAACTTCTGCAGAAAGTTGAGCATGGCTTACATATACAGAGCAACTTCCAACTTCCAACTTCACCCGCTGCAACTCCAGTTGTAGGGCTGGCCTGCTGCATCATATAAGAGCTGACTGGCATGAATAAAAAAAAGTCAATGAGGCTCTCTGCAGCATCTGTTTTTCGCCCAACCAGCAAGGTAACTGCTGCCCATTATTAGTAGCCCTCATCCAACCAACCAAACATGCCACTTCAAAGCTGCCTACTCAGTTATCATAGCAGTCCCTATTTGTAGCCAAGGAGCATGTTTGGTTTTGTTGCTTGCCATCATGTAATAGCCTTTTCCATTTGTCTGTCCAATTCACTGTCCAATCACCAACTTAATGACTTTTAATGAAGGCTTTTATCTGCCAGGTTTTGAGTTTGTTGTTCTTTGTGGTTAAGTTTCATTGATGATGTTTTCTTGCACTTACAAGCTTCTTACGCGTTACACAGTACTACAGGCGGTTGTTATAGATAAGATGACATCGTGAGTTTTGCCAATAGCAGGCAGCCCTGAGATGAAGACTGATTGTAAATGTAATTAAATGCACTGAGTATATCAGAGTGTGCATCAGAGAATTACTACCTCTGCTGCTTTATCAATCCACATTAAGAATCCAGTCAATATCTAATTAATCATACACTATTGCATTTATTACTCAATTCATTATGCTAGTTGTGGCTCATGTCTGAATCTGCTTCCAAAAGAAAAGGAAAGAAATGCACTACCTATCAAAAATACCAAACTAGAGACTACATTTTTAAAAATAAACCTTTGATTTTGCTAAGTAGAGTGCGATGTAAGCTTGGAATGAATATAAATAATAAACTCTTTCCAGCTGTTCCCAAAATGTCTCACTAATAATGGGATATTTAGCCTGTAACACAGATGCTAGTAAATAATCTCAAACCAAATATTATACATTGAAATTAATTGTTTTGCCAGTAACGAGACAGATGAGATGCAAAACATCTTGCTCAGGCAGAACAAGGTGTCCCTATTACCGCCAGCACCTCTGCAGACAAATTACACCACCACAGATGCTCTAACGCTTTGCTTTGGATCCATATGAAAGGTCTTTTCCCAGCCAGAAAATCAAAGGGACGCTATATCCCTTTTTGATTTTCATGCATCGTCTCGCCCTATGTGTATGTATCAGAATGTGGTTGTGGTTAAAGGTATGCCAAGCCTTTCTGTGGTCTTGGCCTTGGTGGTGTGTTTGATGATATGTGTGGTTTGGCTAGTGTGGCGTTATTACAGCCAGGTTGTTAAAGTTGTGGCAGATAGTTACAGCTGATAACTTGGATCTGACTCTACAATACCGATGAACTGTCAAATATTTTATTGTCTGAGAAGCTAAAAAAAATGGATTTCAGCACAAAACACAACTCATCTTCATCAGAAACCAAGCGAACCTGAAGCAGCTGCACTGTAACATCACACCACTGATTTATGCATGGAATGTTAATTTACTTAAAAATAAATATTGTTACAGGATGCCTCAAATTCTGGGGATGAGAAGGTCGGATGAGAGCTTGAGGTTTTTTTTGTGCCTGATGTCACTACAAAGGATTGTCTTTGAAAATGCTATTTGCATATCCCTGTAGAATCCTCTGATGTTTCATGTCTCTATGAAAAGCAAATAATTGTCATCTTGCAATCTGAGCATGCCTTTTGGTGTGAAAAGCTGTGATACAAAATCAATTATGTGAAGATGTGAATGTTGATATTTTCACCGGTGAGTTCAGCTCTTTTTGTTATTTATTTTGCGTAATGAAGAAACAAATGAACGATGGCATCCATGACCTCTGGAAGTGTGATTGTCTTTCACCTGCAGAGAGGGGGAAATAGTGCATGTGGTTATTACTGGCATCAGGTAGAGATGCGGAGACCAAGAACAAAGCTAAAAACCTGTTATAGTCTTATACAAATAACTTCTTTAGTATGAAATGACTACGAACTTGAGGTACACTAAGGCAAACTCCAATCAACAAAGGCCAGTGTTTACTCACCAACACATGGTGGAAATGACAATGTCCAGAACAATGAAAATAATGTTACATACATCTAGGTGAAAGACTGCATAGGCAATAACAACCTCTCTAGACACCAGGCCACCTTGCTACCACGCGGGCCAAAAACCAACCAGGCAGCCTTATACATGTATATTCACACTTTATGAATTTACAAACAATATGACGCATGTATTTGAACTTTCCAAGGGGTCTTAAACAGATGAGGCTTCCTCGTGATCAGCATTGACACCCACTGAACAGTGGCTATTTGTTAACCGTTGCTGACATTGCCAAATAGCCAATTATACCTGCAGATGATGTCTAACATGTATGTGAATTCAGAAAAAAAAAAAAGTGATGACTTTGTGTGCATTTGATTACATTATTGTGACAACAACAATCTATTTCATACAGATGAATAAAACATGGTGTGTTTCTTGAAATAAAATCAATCAGCAGAAGATAAAGGAGGAGTTTCTATACATGCTGTTATCTACCACTCCCTGAAACGTATCTTTGGCTCTCATAAATGAAAATTCTGCAATGCATGAGAGGACTATTTTTATGTTCATTAACTGTCTCTGTGTGATTTATTAGCTAGAGACTAAGGATTCCACTGTTGCTTATTTCTTGCAGGTGGCTGGTGTATTGAAGAAGGAATGCTGCGAGGGTATGTGGTTTAAGGGGAGACGTTACCCACCTCACACCTCCAGCCTCCTGCCCTCTGCACAGTAAGCAGCTCCACTTTGGAATCAGCAGGCCAGCAATTACTGCCTGTGAGTACTTTTGCCCTACCCGAATTAGTCACAGTACCTGCTGGTCAGTATGCAGTGTACAGAATTTAGTAGGCAAATCTTTCTCCAACATCAATGTACTGAAAATCCCTTCCAGCTTTGAGTAGACCTCAGAAAAATACTGAGAAAAAATCAAAATCAGTATGAAATGATAAAATGAACCATTCATGGAAACCAACAACGTGACACTAGACATGTGAAGGTGCTAGCAACAGAAGCTTCACAACACTGACCAGTCACTGTGGTCAGAATATACATTGGAAATTTGGAAACTGTGAACACCTGATTACTGCCATGCCACCACAGAAGCTGTTGATATCATATGTTGTGTCAGAATTGCCTTTCCCAGTCAGTTTTCAAACAGATATATGTGTACTTTTTTCAAAAAAAAGTACACATATATCTCCCTACCTGAGATAGATTATGTTCAAAGCATGTCATAAATGAATTTACTTTCTCTCTGGTTGTTGTGAAGCCGTAAAGAAACGTTATCTGGTATTGGCACATTTGCCTTTAAAGTCAGGAGGGAAAAGTCCTGGCTTGTCAATAAGAAAATCATCTCCAGCAATCAAATCCATTGGTCTCAAAGGTAATGCAATTTGATAGGTATTAGACCAGTAACACTTTCAGATGAATTATTAATCAGGACTAAAGTGATTTTTACACCTGCTTATACGCAACTCTTTGCATTGGGTTAACTAGAGGAGATTGAAATGTCCTCATGCGTTCACCAAGGTTTAACTTTAGCGATGAAAACGTCATCAAACGTCAACAAACTCCAGCCACTGAAACATATTTGTGCACTGATGAATACCGTTTGAGTCCAGTTGAAAGGATTGTCATTAGTCATGACATATGAGATGCAGGTGTTATATAATCCGTGCGTCCCATAACCAAGGTTAAACTGCTGACCTCTGTAATGTGCTCACACCCCCTCGCGGTGCAGCTGTAGCATCATCATCATCATCATCATCATCACTGACACCATCGCTCTGAAACACAGTTGAATCGCCGCACATTGTCATCTGTCTGCCTGCCTCACTTGATATTCCACTCACCATTAATTCTCGGTGATCCGTTTTCAAAAGGATTCAGTTTTCTTCATTACCCTACACTTACCCTGCCATTTTTTCATTACACCTCTTCTGAAGACTACTCCATATATTTGCTCACCGTTTCCTACCTTGTTTCAATTGATTCTTTTTGCTGCACAATGCCAGGATATTGACTTTTACTTTTTTCATAACACGCTTATCCTATCTTAGGTTTGACCCTGTAACAGCGAGAGATATAAGGGAAAGTTGAGAGAAAAACTGAGATCTATTAGGTTAGTGCACCTCAGTAATATGTCCAGTGGACTGTAACTGTAGCAGACGACCAGACATCTCTGCTTTAGAAGGAAGGAGCATTACAGGAAGTGCTCTCACTTTGGCTCCTCTTTGTCAATTGCTCCAAAATGGCCAATTTCCTGTCTAGGACGTGTGTTTTCACATTTTTATCATCCCCTGCCGTAGTTATCTGGTTGCACTCAGGGCCATCAGTCATCGATGCTGCGTTGAGAGGAAGCCGATGTGCAGTAAAACTGACGGACGGTCTTCCGCATGACTGAAGATGTATGAGACACACAGGCGAGCAAGTTGGTTTTCTTATATTGTTTTCAGTGCTGCCGTGAGGTGGCAACAGGGAAAATAGCCATCCTTATCATGCTTCTGACTGAATGGAAAATTTTGGATGTGGCGTCTCAGTGGAGGATGTTGTGAGTGACAAGATCCCAGACGTTCTCAGGGCCTGCTGGGAAATTGGCATCTAATAGGATGGTGGGTATCTCATGAGGCATGCTGGGATATTGGTATCTAGTTTGGGTCTAGTGGGTCTCCTGCACAGTGATAAGTCTATGAACCCAGAACTCACCCAGTTCACAGTAATAGTATAGGAAAAAGCTTTATTTGTTTAAAACTTTTCAACACACAAAGTACTTTACAATTAAAAATAAGAAATTAAATTAATGATAGATAATAAACAAAAAATCCTGACAAAATTAAAATAGGAAGAACAATGAAAATTTTAAATAGATGTGCAAGTATATACAATTTAATTGCTCAGTCATCCTACAACATCATCGTTTGAGATCCTCTCTTATTCTTGTCATACCCTAAAGAACTGTTTGGTATCTACTTCGATTGTTGAGACAATAATTTGGAAGCCACTTTGGTTATTCACCCAAGCCACTGCAATCCTGTGGCTCTGAAATTACTATGAGCATCTTGAAAACCTACTTGAAAACCACCTTAAAAAGGGGAAGCACTTCTAAGGGGCGTTTACAGACAATGGACTCATAACAGTGATGAATCACCAAATATGCCAAATATTCACCACCAAATATTTAATTTATGGAAGACTATGCAAAACAACACCTATGCTAATCCACATGAAGGTAAGACACATGTCAAAAGCTTTGGTATTGTGCCTTAAGAATGGAGATTTATATTCTGCTTCACACGACAACCTCCTTGTATGCCTTCAGAAAATGATTCACCATTTACATAGGAACAATGAAGGCGCTCCTCTCATCCAGCTCTAATGAGAAATGAGCATGTTCATGAGCTTGTACTCCACCTCAATACAAAACCCGCATGACTCGACCTTTGGAATATAAACATTCTGCATTGTGAAAAACTGTGCATCTATATCCAAGGGACAGGAATGTGAAGTAAAACATATGGAAATGCATTGAGACGCCATTTATTTAATGACTGTAAGTCACGGCACCCGACTTTCCTCGGAGCTCAGAAAGGTGTGACTGACATAACTTCCCATATGGAAACCGTGTATGATATTCTTAAAGGAAATTTACAATACACGTTCAGTGGATCTCTTAACACAATCGATAAAATTAGCCTCAGCTTCTTTTCATCATCATAGTGACTACATTTCTAAAACACAGTTTAAAATCCTAAAGACTCATCTAAACACATCTTCAGAACACTGACTTTATGAACTTCATATGGAATTTATGAATTTCTCTTTAAAGTACACTTGAGTGAAACAGCCTGTTTTATTTTCTGTGCTTGCAAAATAATTGGTTTTTCATGCTTGAGGGCAGAGCGTCGCTCCTCGTCCAATTAGAGACTATTTCCCTCTATTTGGACCCTTTATTTTCTCTAGGCACCATCCTGTCACTACAGGGCATCAAATGCGGATAATATTTATATTAGAATTTTGCTGAAGGATATCTTTACATCTATCTTTTAAAATCAGCTAATATGTTACACTGGAATCTTTCAGTGTATCTATGCAGAATCCATGTATATTCTGTCTGAGCCCTGACATCAAAACACTTTACGAGATGTCCCTACTTCTATTGAAATTCAAATAGTTTTTGAGAAACGGTGACAGAGTGGAGGTGGCATTTTGAGATAATTGACAATTTTGACAGCAACACTGCCAAGATTTCCTTGCACAGTGGATTCTGAAGCACTTTGAGGAGGAAAGAAGGAGAGAAAGAGTAGAAATGTCTTTTATTTAACATTTTAGTTTTCATTGTTTCCCTGGAGGGATTTCTCTGCCTGATTGGAAATTGCAGGTGGATCAAAAGAATGTTTTTGTACATGTAAACTGAAGCTACTTAGCCATTTAGACTACAGTGAATCTACAGTGAGATTAATCACTAAGAAGCTTTTTTTTAATTAAAAAAAAACAGAAACAGACTTTCGCCTGAGCAATGGCCTGATTTGTTTACATTCTGATTCCTTACACAAATAGGCAATTTGTGTATTGGCGTTGCCTTTACATCAATTTCCCAGCACAAAATACAGTTTGCCTTTCTTTTTTGCAGCTCTATGAAGTTATAAAATCCCTTTTGTTTGAATGACAGGTAGTTAGCTTGTTAGAATCTGAGTGAGAAGCCTGCTGACCAAGCAAGTATAGACCAATCAACAAAAAGACACGCTCTGTCAGCACATTTCCATATGTGTGGAATAGTTTTGTGTCCTTGTACATGAACTGGAAAACATCTGGCAACATCCCTACTGAGCTGATCGCTGCTACGTCAGTTTTCGCTTCAAACACAGTACTGAGACAGCCTTATTCAGAGTTACAAATGATCTCCAATCTGCAGATGCTGCTAAATGTTCAGTCCTGGTGCTACTAATAAATCTCATATTGTTGTGTTTGGTCCACCAAAGGAAGCTCTCGAAATTCATGATTACCCTGGAAACATGGCCACAAATGTCAAAGCTGCCAGAAATTTGGGAGTGATTTTTAATTATTTTAAAAATATTTAATTTCAGAAACAGCTGCAGAAAGTTGTACATTCCTATTTTTACCAGTTAAGAAATATCTCTAAAATTAGATCATTTTTATCCCTTCCTTCCTGAAATAGTTATCCATGCCTTCATTTCATCTCGTACTGACTACTATAATTCTCTGTACTCTGGCCTCAATCAGAAAACCCTGTCCCAGACAGTGATGTTGCAGACATTGATACAATTACTTAAAAAAACAAGACCATCGCTAAGAGACATTGCATTTTACATTCCGTGCCACCGGGTTGGGTATCGTGGGAAATCAGCAATTTAGTGATTTTGAGATGTTGCTAAGCTAGTTTCTACTGTCCACTAAATTTACACGGTGTGCTTAAGTGTACATATGCGTGATAATGAACAGAAATACTGGACACAGAGGTGAAACTGACACCAATTTTCTTGACAGATAACAGTTGACCAGAGATCGCTTTATTTCTTAAAGATACTTTAATCCCCACATGATTCTGTAGAAGGGTCATTTTCAGACTCTTGACTCTTTCAGACTTATCTCTTGAGGTTAAAATCTCCTGCTTACAAGATGCTCGTCGGAGCCCTTTGCTGGAGAAATGATAGAGGCTTTAGTGAAGAACAAGCAAGCCTCCTCAAAAATCTACACCTCCCGCATGGAGATTTAACATGGTAGATTTATCAGTTGCATTTAGCCTTTTGAGTGTATTTTTGCAATTACCATTGCCAAGCATTGTTAATCCCCACTTTGGTCTAAAAGAACACATACTGTATCAGTAGGGGGGGAGTTCAGCCCAATCTAACATCTGGTCGAGATTGAGTTTGATAATGCTTCTAAATCCGAGAATGGGAGACACATATCAGCATCTGTGCCACTTGAAAATTACCATTAGTGTCACAAATCTACCAGTGATTTAAAGCCAAGACGGCTGTAAAATATGTGGTGTCATGCTGCCATTGTCATGAGAGCAAAAGATGTCCACTCAAATGCAGTCCAGTATTTTTGTTCCAGCTATCCACTGTGCATTTGAAATTCACTTGGCTTTATTCAAACTTGGTCTAAATTAGCCAGTCAAGGCTGTACCAAGAGTGCTGAAACCAAGGTTCATGCATTCACGGTGAGGCCATGTTGACCGAGAGTTTAGCTTGACTTTTGGAAGTCTTTTGTGATAGAATGAAATCTCAGTACGTTTCTTTGCCAACTTACAGAGTGACCTACTTACGGCACAAAAAGAAAATGATAAGGAAAAATTCACCCCCTTGCACTGCACTTTCACTTTATGTCAATAGCCACAGATTGCTGTTCAAAAGTAGCCTTGTTTTGCATTTGAAATAAAGCTGAGGCAAAATAGGCACAGATCTCTTGGAGCAAAATGTGTGTTTGAGGAAGATTTCCTCTAATCCTTGCTGCTCTGCACAAAACAAGAATCCAAGGTCAGCTTCCAAAGGATGCAGGGGGCATATTTCCATGATGTAAAGGGATTTAAGGGGTACAGCTTTGTGGTAAGCACTCTACTACCATTATCCCGCCAAATACACACACACAGACACACGTATACTCACATACATGCATGCACACACACACATAAAGGCACATACTTGAAAGGCACCACCTAGGGGGTCCTTTCAACCTGTTTGACTTCAGTGTCTTTGTATAGCGACACATTTGTGGCAGTGCCTCACAGTGCACAGTGAATACCTCAGGATACATTTAGCTTCCAGACCCACATGCTTTAGCTTAAAGGAGAAATCAACATAAAATTGACTTCTATTTCTGGTCATTTTGTTGTTTGTTTCATTAGAAAAATATCACTAACGTTCATATCACTGCATTGCAGCAATTTCCCTGGAGGCTGGATTTTAAAAGTAAAAATAAAAATAAAAAACCCATCAGTGATAGAATATTTGAGGTTCCCTGGTGCAGTGAGCTGTGACATGGTGTACTATTTAAAATAACTGAACGAGCTCTTATCCTGGTAATGAGAAATCTGAATAAGATCCCTTGGATATACAGGTGATTATAAATACTAAGGCCTGTGCTGTACTGTATATGCCTCGCCCCATGGCTGCTTTTGGTTTTGCCATAGATTGTTTCCATGGAAACTTTCTGTTAATTAATGTATACTGGGATGTTTGTGAATGCAATATGATGATGTATAAAAGCTTGCATCTAAAAAGAGCAGAATCCGGATTTGAACTATTATCTGTGTCCGTGTCAATGCACTCAGTGACACTCAGGAGGAGATTAAATACAAATACTCCATGTTTTCATTTTGGTTTGATTTGTGGATACGGTTTTTCTGTTTGCGTAAAACATGCCCCATTATTGATGCTTATATTAAATTGTCCCTGGAAACTAATCTGTCCTGCTCATGATGTTTGCTTTAATGGTCATTCAATAGTCATTAATCTTAAGTATGAAATGGCTTCTGTAATTATTGAGAATAGTTATAATGAGAATTCTGCTTCAAAGAGATGAGTTGCAGTCAGTATTGGCAGTATTGTAGGATGAAAAATGTGTATGGTAGCATAATAAGCAATTACAGTAGTAAGTGTACAGTAGAAGTAGACAGTAGAAGTAGTGGTTAAAATTGTGGGTAAAATAGTTTCAAAGGTTGTCAAGTTGAAAAGCGTTGAAGGGTTAAGGATCAAAGAAGCTCGACAGCCCAACGTCAGGTTGAGTAGAGTTATCACATATTTGGAGTTCTAACGATATGTTGGAATTATTTTTAGAGCATGCCAACAGAGTCCGGCTCTAGGGTGAGCAACAAATTCCTCTTGTAAAGCTTTTAGTGTTATCTCTTGTATGCTGTTGTGGTGAGAGTTTGCTTTTTAAGTGATTGCAGAGCATCGGCGCATGAAGGTCATCACACTGCACATCGGTGGGCTCAAGCTACAGCAGCAAAGATTATACTACTGGGCCTCGTGCAAGGTTAGCCATAATGTTTTAGAGCTGATTGTATGTCAAATATTGATGTGTTTAGGGGGCCAGGGTGGATAACATTTTGGTTAGAAAGATGGAATTATACAGTAAAGCTGAAGAATCTAAGGTGTATTATATTTCAGGGTGTGGTTCATCATTCTCTATTGTAATGTGGGTTAGTTTTGTCCAAGGCAGGTCCACCTGAAAAGAGCCTCAATATTTATAGGTGTAGATAGGTATAGACCAAAAAACAGAAAGGACCAAATTCAGTTGATAGGGCACTGATCCACTGCAGACCTCCAGAACAGCTTCAGTGCACCTTGGCATAGATTATAATGTACATCATTGTTGTCTTGTGAAAACCTTGTGACTCCCAGACTTCCATCTTGGTGATTTTTTAAATTTGAAGGTACAGTATAGTTAAGAAAAGTAAGGCATCTTATTTTGTGTGAAATCTTCGAGTCAAACAGGAGGTGGAGGTCACATGATTGAAACAGGAAATAGTTTGAAATAGAAATGGCGTGGTGCAAAATAAAGGTGTGGAGGTCAGGGTGGTGGATGGGCGTACACTTGCCTTTCAACTGTAGTGATACAAAGTCACATTCACCCAGGTGATTTTTCAAGTTTTCTTATTCAACCATGACCAAAACCTTAACCTAACCTCAATCAAAGTTGTTTTACTTACCTAAAGGTATTCAAGGTAGTTTGATTTGATTTTGTTGGTCATAAGTTATGCAGCTGGCCATGCGTAGGTATAGTACAAATCAAGGGTGTATAACTTTTTGTAAGATATGTAAGGCCATTGTAGTGGAAGTATGTTGCATTTTCTTCAGTCGAAGGATTTCGTGCTCCTATATGGGTTGAGAAACATCTACCGCCCTTGGTCTCATGAAATCCTTCCAAAACCCATTGGATGAACTAGAAAATGCCTGGTGGTCAACCTGAAAACAAGGTTGCTTTTCTTAGTTCCTGAAAACATTTCGGAGATAAAAGGTTTTCACTGGTCAGTGATAATACGTGTGTGGAACTCTACTATATGGTGCAACCATGTACCACAACGCCTCCAGAATTCATTCTATGATTTGGTGTTTTGTTGATGGTTGTGGAAAACACTGATTCAGGCTCTGGTCCATAGTCTCCAATAAAAGCACTTTAGGGTTGAGATCTGTTGATTAAGGCATCCTTGTCGTATAGTTTACACCATGTTCATTTCATTTTTGACATTTAGTTGATGCTGTTATCCAGAATGACTTACAAGAAGTGTGCTGATAGGACACATAGCTGTTGATGGACATTGGCTGTTGTCAATTGGATCTAACCTATAATCTTTTGTTTGTGGGACAGTCTTTCCACCTGCTAGGTCACCGTGCTCTTCATGCTCATAAAGTCATTCAGTGATCACTTGAGCTTGGGGGTGCGTGGGCGTTTTAATCCTGGAAGAGACCACTCACAACAGGATGGAAGTACACCCACAAGCTTCACTCAGATTGACTTTGTATTTATTTGCATTTGTCTTGCCCTCTAAGGGACTGTAAACTATGCCAGGAAAATACATCCTACTTGTTTTCCACGTTCCCCCAGGCGTTTCTTTGTTTTGATGGTTACTTCATGCCTCAGCGTCACTATCATGGAATGACTGCAGATGGAGAACCTGCGGTTGGATCCACAATCTCATATCCTCGCAATGTATTACCAATGAGAAAAGTAGGCCAGAAAACACAGCAGGCAGAAGATTTGTTGTTCGTTCCACATTTAGAGAAAGAAAAAAAAAAAAGTTTGTTTCCATCAATGCCTATCCTGCCACCACCAACAGCATCATTCTCTATCATACAGGAAAAAGCTATTCTACTTCTTTAAACTGATTAATGCACCCCACCTCCCAACCACCACCACAACACACACACACACACACACACACACACAGCACAAAAGTGATACTTTCTATCTCTATCGATAATCTGTCTCATGCATGACCTTAATGCATTCTGCAAAATGTCTGGTTTTGGCCCTCCAGTCTCCAATGAAAAGACGCCTCAAACCCATTGATGCACTTCAGTTGTCATTTGTATTGGTCATGTACCTTCCTTCTCTGGTGGGCCTATCATTTCAAGAGCCCACACCCTCTGGCCCCTGTTTCTTGCTACGGTACAAATATAGATGGTAGTGTGCCATTTGCATTTTCTATTGCCTTTTCTGGTGCTATCTGCTGTTATAGTGTGGTGTGCCTTGCCTCACAATCTTATTTATTCAGTCCATTTTATTTTAATCCCCACCCATGCTGCCTAAAAGGCCTTTAAGCAGGATAACACCTTAGATCAGGAGTTGTTCTTCATTTACCTCCCTTTAAAGGATAAATAAAATAAATATAAATGAAACAAAGGCTAGCAGTCGGCCACTTTTCATCATTGAATGATCTTTAGTGAAGGAGATAGGACATAAACACATTTACATAATTCTCCTTTTCCTGCATTACTTTATGCTGGCTTTGTCACTTTCTCCATCATTGTTAATCCTGCCACAAATTGCCACTCAAATCCACATTCAAAATGTGAACGCATTACAATCAACCAGGTTTTTATGGAGGTTTCATGATTGCAAAGCAATTTATTTTTGTGTAGCCATGTCACCTTTGAGAGGTCTTTTTGATGAAAGTTTAAATGTTGACTGTCCCTGGTTCAGTGTGTGTAGCAAACGCTGCTATTGCTAACTGCCAACACTGATTATAATGGTGTGTGAGGTGATGGGATGACATGACTACACAACTGAAATAAAAACAAACGACAGAAATACTAAAATTGCCATTGTCAGTATTTGACTACTAACCAGAGATCGGGTCATGCAGCAATTTGTAGTTGTAGCTCCATGGAAATGACAACATTTTCCATGAAAAACTCTTATTTATTGTTGGATTTTTTTTTTATTGTTGTTGGATGTATCGTTACAATCCTGGACATTTGCAGTGTTAGGGGGCTGCGTAAAAAAAAAAGGAAAGCAATGCGTGTTCAGATGTTATGAATTAATTTTACTCCAAGTAGTTTTTGTGTGTGTGACAGACAGTATTATGTTAGGCAGTGTCACATTTATGTGAATGCTAGGAACCAGGGCTATTCTGCTAGGTTACCTTAATACAGAGGTGAATGTAGCATAATGGCTTTGAAGTGAGTAAAACAATGCAGAAATGCCATAGGCTGAGCATTCATGCATAATCTGCTTGTTTGAATGTCGCCTGCAACTTTTTTCAGTAGCTCCAATAGATGAATAATCCAGTAAAGCTTATTTTAAAATGCTCAACATGTCCTTTATTTTTCAAATAACAGTTTGAAATTTTGATTTGATTCAAAAAATAACATGATTTCACCATTCCTCAGACTTACCTAGGCCTTGTGTACTTTCTCAGGAGAGGAGGAGAGTAACTAATGCATCTATTGAAGTTATTGTGTGTGTTACTTGACAGTGAGTATGACCATTTACAGTAAAACACACAGTGCTTCTGGTCTTTGGCTTGCATAATTGACACTAGTTTTGCTGATATGATGAAAGTCATATGATGAAAGTGACCATTGCCAAACCAAGTACTGATAATAATCTATTAAATGTATTGCAATGACCACACTGAAACAAGTAAGTACTTACATTGGACGGAGCAATTTTGAATTTGTGTGCACAAAATTGCAATGATTCATGATCTAAAGTAACTTTGATCTAAGTACTTTTATAGTCTTTTACTTCTGGTCATTTTCTAGACAAATGATCGTTTTAAACAAAGTAGCAGTACATGGACTTGTGTTTCTCTATGTCTCTGTTGAATCAGCAGCGCTTGCCTGGTCATGAAAACACACCCACAGAGATTCCTGAAAATATCAGTGACAGAGTTAAAAGATCTTCTTCACTTCTCTTCACTGGGACTACCACACCTTTGGCAGAACAACCATTCTCAACTCAAATCTAGTTGGTTTACTGCTGGTTTATGCCTACAGTATGTCACTATTGTGTTTATCATGAATAAACACACAGCTCATCCATTGAAAATGCTTTAGAGGTTTTGATCTTGTGTGACAAATCATCCAGTTATACCAAACCACTGAGACATTTTTTACGAGCATCTTTCCCTGATTTTTTCTAATGTGAGTTTCCAGCCCTCAAAGAGTATAGAGACTTATAATGTGCTGCTTTTCAGTCTTATCACACTCCAGATTAAGTATTTCGTTGTTGACAGGTGAAAATGTTGTATTCCAAAATGCCAGCTTTTCAGAAACCAAGAAAAACAGCCGTGTTTTTTTTTACCTTGACATCCATGCATTTTAGAGTTTATCCAATGGGTTTGAAAAGATTTCATAAGCCCAAGGGTTGGATAATTTTCTGAACCCATAGAGGAGAACAGAATCCTTGAAATGAAGTTAAAACATGGACATCACCAAAATTCAGACACGCGCATGACAACACACTCACACACATAGAAAGACACAAACCAATATCAGCCAATATTCAGCCCAGCTTGCTTATTTCCTCCTCTAGCAGTACCCATCCGCTTCACATGGTATGTTGGAAGTGTGGAAATACAGGAGACAGTGAACAGAGATCTATTTTTCACAAGGTCAAGAGTAAAATATAAGAGAGAAAGAAAGAAATTGCTTTTTCATTCCCAAAGGAAAAAAGGAAAAAACTGATGTCATTTTCATTACTTACATATTTGTTTACCCCTTTATTTTAGTGTTTTTAAAGATTTGCTTCTCACTCAAACTTTTGCTCTGGGAATGACAGGCCTTTAGATAAAACATAGTACAACACATTGTTTCTGAATACTGCACAGTTCTGGGGAAAGCATTGCTACATTAAATTAAAGACTTATGTAGTTATGCTCTGGTACTGAAATTAAATAATAACCATGCTCCTTGCCCTACTTAGACTTTATTTGGAGAACCAAAAAGAGAAACCGACACTCAAGCATCCCAAACCTCTCCGCTTCTCGTCATCGTAGCAACTCAAACCATTTTACAATTGTTGATTGCTTGTGAATCTTATTGAACTGAACATAATTCACTCTAAAATTAGTGGTTGGGGGACTACTCAAGTGAAGTGCTGGGGATCCTTTGTGATTCCCCTGTGCTAGTACAAACTACTTAGAGCAGTGAAGTGTGCAAGTGTGACGGTAAGCAGACCTTAATGGATACCGCCAATTACTCGGTGTGCTGTGACAACAAAGCGTGATAGGTTACAGTGGACAGAGCATTGGTTTGATTGGACTAAGGGTGCCACTAATGGTCTGGTTTGATGGGTTGAGGAACCAACAGGGAGACCGATGCAGCTGCCTGTCACGATACGAGACGTTGATCTTAGGAATAATTCATTCATCCACTGGCATGCAATGCGGAGAGGCTTTGGTGGCCTTCCAGACTTTGTACGAGCACTCTTTGCATGACAAGTTGACATCATCATCTACGGCACCTGCGTGCAGAGGATTCATATGTCCTCTGTGAGGTTCAGCTAAAGTAATGGCTGATTCATGCTCAGTTTAATGGTGAAATAAGCATTCAGCCTATTTGCTCCTTTTCACAGGAAAACCAATCTAGAAATCTTACCTCGCCCAAAGCATGCATGAACCAGCTGTTTGACAAATAACCTGCTGACAAACCAAGTGGCAGTAACTAATGTGTCGCATGTGAGGAAAATAGCATTGATTGTGAAGGAGTCATTTACTCCCTATTGAGAAGCGATTTGTTGGGTGTTGTTTTGTGGAATGTGAAAGATGGTTACTCGATACCGGGGGTGTGGGTCAGTGGGCGGGGGGCTGTGGATGATGTGTGCCAGACCAAGGTTTAAACCAAAGGTGCTTTAATGATCTGGAAAGAGGATCATTGAAAAAGAGTGAAGGGCAATGAATCATTTGAGAAAGAGATGCATCAGTGTGATCGCAGGCCACAGTGTTCAGAGCACGGCTTCTGATCTCTTCCCTACCCATGATTCCTTGCAGCCCTGAATATATCAGGGTAGGAAGGGGAAAGCAATGTTAGATAATGACACTATCATGGGAATTACATTATAACCCTAGAGACTTCAGTGTGGGTTCCTCACAAAAGCAATTATTCACCCTGTTTGTCTTGAAGCTCTTTTTGTGTCAATAGCCTTAAAAGTGAAATGCTAAGCAGGACTCACGGGGGTATGCAAAATGTCATTGCAAGGTCAGACTCAGACCTTCCTGCACTGCAAAGGCTATTTTATAAAGATGCCAGAGGAATTGAATGTAACCAAAATTGTTATGAGACGAGATGAATTTCAGTTTCATCCTGGTGGAGTGCACAGTCTCTAAAAGCTTTAGTGGATGCATAGTGTGGAGTCGCCATACTCTGGAATAAACGCTTCAGCATGAATTATATATTGAGCCCATACAAACCCATATTTCATTGACCTATAAATTGGAGTGTTAGCCTTATCGAATTGAATACAATTATTTTGGATTCCCACTTATCAAGACCACCAATTATCACTGTTCACTGATATGAATACGGGTCTGTGTTCTAATTACAAACTCACATTGTCCTACTGCATTCAATGTGTACAATAACAAACTACTTCAAATAGAAAAGCCCACAATGCACCTTTCCGCCACTCACTCTTTTGCAGTTTTGTTAATATTCTGTCAGTGTTTCATTGCCACTTAAGCATGTCACGACAACTGAAGTTAAGCATGGATTGGTAGCTAGCTATTAGCGCTGTTACAGCAACAGACGCAAGGCCTTGTTTTGATTCAGAAGTGGCAGCCCTTTTAATTAAATGCAGACAACACTCTAAATGTATTCTGCAGTGAGAAAGAATAGATGACCTAAGCCTCATAAATAACAGAATATTGTCTACTAGGGCGACACAGCATGTGTCATTGTGCGCACTTTGCTGAGCCCACCTTGCCCTATCAATCATTCAGGAGACCTTTTAATCCCCCTGCTTTCCCATGGCGTTGGCTCGTCTCCAGCTGTGAGTGGCAAGTGTTTATAGGCTCTGGTATCAGTAAGAGACTGGTGGTGGCCCACCTTTAATTCTGACATACCTGGCAAAGCTGTGTCAAGTCTCTCTTTGACTCCAACTATCAACTAAACCAACCCCACTACAATTCTCCCCTAATGTGAGACGCCTAGTCAAAGTGAAGTCCTGGTCTTATCCACAAAATCAAATGGTCTCACTGCTAGTCTGATTTTGATAGAACTTGCATGCATGATGCATCTGCACACTGTGTTCTGGTGTTTAAAAAATTACACTGATTAACCTAATGAGGGTGCTATAATTAAAGGTCAAAATCTTAAGGTCAAACATGATATTTCAGACACCACTCGTCCAATTTTGATGAAAGCCCTCCAATTTTGGAGGGCTGATGATTTTGGCACTTTGTTCTGGCGTTTGACACTATTACACTAATTGGCCTGATGGGGACGCTATAATTAAAGGTCAACATTTAAACTTTGAAAGCCCCTAATTCCTACACTATAAATCCAATTGACACAAAACTTACAAATGTATCCTTACAAATTATACTGATTGGCAAAATGAGGGCAGTATAATTGAAGGTCAAAATTTTAAAATGTGAAAGGCAATAACTGCTTCACCACCGGTATGAACCTTTGATGAACCTTGGAGGGATGATGCACCTTGTTATTGATTGGCCCAAAGGATGCCTGCAGTTCATGGGGGACTGCATGTTTCAACCGTTTCTTTTGTTACATGGAAACGGTCATGTGAGAAATGTCTGTTTCCTCCCCATGACAGAAAGAAAGGAACATCTTTGAGGGAGCCAGGTCCTGAGTCAGGGATAGTGTAAAAGGAGTATGTGCACATAGAGGACCACAGTGTGAGGAAACTCATTAAGGAAATGTGATGAATGTATTCTGTTTTTACATGGTACATACAGGAGTAGGAGTATTTGAATTATACTTCAGCAGGTTGGAGAGCATGACATGATTTTCTATTTGGGGAGCGATGCAGCAAGGTCGGTCAGAGTGAAGCAGTCTGATCATTTCTTTTGTCATTTTAAGTTTCTCATCTCAGGGTGAAGCTTAGTTGCATAGTGTATAGGGTAATGTTTTCTCATAATGATTTTCATATGACCTAATCAAAAATGGAATCTGTGTACTAATTGCTGGCTAGCTCTGGATTAATTACACAAACTGCAGTCAGGACTGGGCACATGGTCAGTAAAGTCATATCCCTCTCATTGACCTGCTTTTCAGCACAAACATGTACCCATATTGGTCTGGTCCAGATCGTTGTTAATCACATTATCCTTCCCAGTGCGTTTCAGTCATGCTTTTAATTATATCTCCTTATGGTCTAATTAGGGCTCTTTAGACAGTGCGGTAATATGGTATATCTTCCAAATGACCATATACACATATATTACATTATGCAGCTATACAGAAACTATTATTTCTGAAACAATGAGGTACTCCAGTAATACAGAAAATGATTAGGCTGACAGGATGTTGATTTTCTTTGTATTAGCAATAGATCAATTAACTCAAGGTGTAACTAAATTCAACTATCGTGGGAATTCAAACAAGGTCCAGTCATTGATCAGCCTATTGGTAGTAACAATACTTGAAGCATTACTTACACCATTATTAGCAAACTTGTATAAATCTAATCTTAAGTGTTGACTGTATCTACATTTCCAAGAAATAGACGGCTAATCTTGAATTGATTTGATTTGGTTCAGCAGTAAGACCACACCTCAAATATCCAGTTCATCATTGTTCTTACGGAGTAGAAATGGTTGGATGGTTAAATAGCTTTCCCTCCTCATTCTTGGCATGTGATTAACCTTCAATCACCATCTCACTCATCAGTGTCAACAATAATTCTATAAATAAAATGTAGCACCGCATGGGGTCTCCTTGTGCGTGAAAAGTCACCTGCTACTTTATTAGTAAGTCTTCGGAGGCAGGAAACAGTTCATATGTGCTCGGTCCTCCCACAGTGAAAGCCTTTAATATTGGACAACATGTACTGCCTGTGCTATTACTTAAGAATAGTTCAACTCACAGCATAGAATATTGCACCTTACAGCTATACAGTCACAGGAAAATCAAACACTTAACGTCAGAGCCACTATGTCATGCATCAACAATCAACAGGAACAGCAGGATAATCAACAGGACTGGTATAGCCAGGCGAAATGCATTTTACATTCCTATACATATGTCCTGATCAGTTCTGAAATGTCTCTATATCAGTCTATGAATATATATATATATATATATATCAGTCTTTCAACGCCACAGGAAGCATGATTTGTTCCCATGGCACTATTAGGTTCTTACCATGTCCTTTGGAATTGGCAATGTACCATATTTATTCTACACAGGTACAAAGTAAAACCTTCCAATTTACTTGGTAAGAAAGCTGAAACTGTTTCTCACAAACATTACAGTGTACAGAGTAAGATCGGTGAAACTGGACCGTAAAAAGGAAGGAACATATAATACTATGGCCCAGTGTTCCAAAGTAAAGCATTGCAATTTACAGTGCAAGTAAATGGAAACTGAGCTGTAGACAAAAGCAACATTTAATAAAGTGATATTACAAACAACCAAGAGCCCAATAGCAACAAAGACTGAGTAGATAATGTATGTTTGCTGCATTTAACATAGAGAAAATCTAAAATAAATGTCGCCTTAAGTTTAAAAATAATGGTGCTTTCAAACTAACTGGAAGTACCAAACTTGGTAGATGCATGTATAACAGTGGACCAAAAAAAGGAAAGAGAAAATTTGTTGGTATTTTAATTTTTAACAAAATCAGACTATCATTGGGTCTTGGGTCTGGCTGTAGCCCTGTAGCATACCCGGCAAAGTAGAATCAAGAATTGGCACCCAACTGGTGGAACATTTGGTTCTAGCCCAGTTAAGCCTTTTCTAGAACCCAGTGTTGCCATAGGAACAAACAATGCTTCCTTTTACGGTCCAGTTTCAGTTTACTTGACTTACTTAAATGAGTAAATTGGAATGTTTTACGTACTGTTACAGAACATCTATAGTAGATGTTTGTTTTAATAGAATGGATAGGGGATAAAGAATGTAGGAAACTGGTGATTCCATGGGAGTAAACCGGGTTTTTTTGTACAACCCAGATAAGTTTAATAAACCCTTTCCAAGTGGGTAGAGCCAATATCTATTTAGGAAAAACTCATTTAAAGGGAAGAATTGCCTTGATTCTGACAAAGTGCACAATTAAACAGGGGCTATTGCTAATATAAACCTTCAGTACCTACAAGATAGCTCCTTGAATTGATGGGTATAGAAGGTGTTTATAAAAATAACTTGCCAGGAATCATGCCATTAAATTCTAAGGATTTACCAATTTAGTTACAGCTTTAACTTACTCACTTACTTACTTACTTGGTAACCTTTTATTCTAACCATGTAACAAATCAAATTAGTCAGAGGCACCAGGAATCATATATTCTCTCTACAGTCACCATAGAGGACAGGAACTGGGTGGGGAGGAGATAGTGGTGTGCAACACAAGGGCACAACACACGTGCAGTGAGAAGTTTCACTGATCTCATCGACTGTTTTAGTTCCAGTGGCTAAAAGACGCCATCAGACAACTACCACATCCCAACAGGACTCTAATTTACATCATTGTCTTCTCCTTTTCTCCCCCTATCTTCCGAGTACTTTTCCTCTTTGGGATCAGGTTGTCTCCCATGGATATTGAAGTAGTCCCTTTGAGGCTTTTTGACAATTACTCTTGGTGTATTTAACTATGTATTGGCAGCTCCTCTAATGAGTAGCTTGAGATGAGTCTCAGTGAACAGCCATGATTTGAAGTCCAGAATTAATTTGTTACTGATGCTCTCGTTCCCATGTGTGGCTTATGTGCCCATTAAAACCTCACTAGTGAGTGTTGCCAGGGAAAATTGTCTTCTCTTCAGATTGGAGAGTGCATTAGGATGAGCCTATTGAATGGCAATGAAATTAGGACATTGGACAGGGGGGGGCATGAGGCTCCTTCTATTGTTTTGGGATATGCTCTGTTGTTCTAATTACCAGATGAGAAAAAACAGTCCCCTTTGACACATGACTCCTCAGTCAGTTTCTTAAAGCCCCAAGAGCCATTTCAGAATTGGATTTTCGTCACTGAAACTGGTGATAACGATCGCAACACACACACCCATCCCCGCACATTCACACAAACACACACAAAACGAGGGGACCAGTATGTTGCTCGGTGTGCATTGAGAAATGGCCATAACCCTGGAACAAATGAAGCCACCCAATGGAGATCCAACAAATAACATTTTCTCCACCTGAGAATCTGCTTGGCAACAGTATGGAAATAATGAGATTCTATTCAGACAGTGCAGTGGGCAGAGTCAATGCATTATATGTCCTATACAGTGTGTGTCTGTGTGTGTGTGTGTGTGTGTGTGTGTGTGTGTGTGTGAGTGTGATTTGTGTGCGTACCTACATGTTTGTTTATTTGCCATTTACCTGCAGAGGGTAGACAGGTTGAAGAAGTTAAATGGTCTTATTTATTTGCTGTGACCTGTGTGTTCTGCTGAATCTCCTATCTCCGTGCTCCTGTGAAATTGCTGTTTGTAGTGTATCTGTATCTATGCTCTATGCTGAAAAAAACAAAGAAAAATGATACCATTATAATGAAAATAGATTGCATTCTATCGGGTCTCAAAGAGCATTACGGTGAAAGCAAGCTACTGAGTGTGAGTAGGTTTGTGGGGGGTGAGAAGGAATACTGTGGGGATTCCTCTAACAGAGATGTACATCAAGCATTTACCCCTCTCGATTATTCAGACTGGCTATCACATGGAGCAGTCTGGTTGAAGTGTATTGGCTGAATGATACTTTTCGAGCTGTTGAAGGTGATTAGACTCTGCCAATGGCTAATGCAAGTCAACAGGCTGATATGTTGTTCACACCGTGGCTCCACTGCTGTCACAACTGCAAGTACAAAGATCATTTTTTTTATTTCATTTAAATGACAGGGCAGGACTCAAATCTCCAAGCACTTTTTTGTCAAGCTTTTTGGTTTGTCTTTGTGAAACTGTTTTGACTTGTTTAGGTGAGGGGGCAGCAGGGGGGTGTAGTGAGTAGGGAGACTGCACTTCAATCAGATGGCCTGGGTTCAAGTCCCCACGCTGCTGAAGGGTCCTTGAGCAAGATACTGAATCTCTACCTGCTGCCAAGGTGCTGTTCTGTATCTGACCCTGACCTCTGACCTCCCTGGGGATGAGGGATGAGCAAAAAGAGGATTTTCCCTATAGGATAAATAAAGTACCATGATTGTTTGTTTGTCACTGCGTTTCATTGCTAATTAGACAATTAATTTATCACTGCTGACCTCCAAATTATGTAATATTCTCTCAATTTTTCTGTTTATTTGCCAGCTGTTGCATGTCTAGCCTGACCTGTAGTGCTTGTATGGCCAAGTGTGATTAAAATGAAATGTTCCCTGTCAAGTAGATTCCACTGTTGCGGTTCATGCTCTTCCATGTTTATCTGCGAGAGTGGGGATACTTCAACGATGCAGATGAGTTTGATTTTGATCCTGGCACACACCTTTGGATAGCAGTTGCATGTTTGAATGGGTGCTCCTGTGGGCTGCTAGGCAAGAAAGTCAACATCAACTCAAGTCACGTTTATTTATATAGCCCTTCATCACAAAACATGTCTCAAGGGACATTACAGAGCCTACCTAGATCCAGCTAGTCAACGATGAACACATTTAGAACACAGGAAACAGAGGCAGAACACAAAACAGTTGTCAGGACATTTAGCTTAATAACATCCCGATGAATGGTCCAAAAACCTGATTGTGGAACCTAAAATGGGTGTTTTGGCATATTGCACCAATCTGTACAATATACGATAATGTCAAGAGCACCACCCTCATCATGGTCAGTGAGTTAGAATGATACTACAACACATGAGTCTTGCTGTGTTACAGACTAGAACTGAAGTGATCAACAGCTTAGCTGATGATGAATTTAGCAATTAAGCATTAAATAATTAAATAATTCTCTCTTGCCTTTTCCTAAGCACAGGAGTTCATTGGTGTCCCATGATGCCTGCCTGTCTGTGTTGTAGCAAAGTGGAATTGAAGTAAAAACACATTCATAATTGTTATTTACAGCTCGGGCTCTTCACTTGGCTTTCATCTTACAGCTGTAATGAATCATTGCTAAGGGGGCACCACTGAATGCTGCCTTGAACGCGCTCAAATGGTTTGTCTAACATGTATTATTGTCCAATGTACACTTGATGCAAGGCTGATAATCTTCCTGGAGCCCACACCAGTGTGTGCAGTAGTCCTCTCCAGGTTGGTTTGAATACAATAAAATATTAAAGCCTATTAGGTTCTTGAGAAAACAAAGGATGTCAGTGTTACAAGCCTTTAACACAGTACATTAGGGTTAATGGTGCTTCATAAAGGAAATGACAGAGTGGGAACATTCTTGATCTGAATAGCTACCTCATCCAGATGAGGCATCAGACACAAGCCATTAGCTCTGTGCCAGTTCAGACATTTCCACTGAGAAATGAGTGAGGGGTTAAAAAGTGAGCTGTCTGTCACCCGCTCAGTGTAAAAATATTCTGCCAAGAAAACAAATAATGCAAAGTGTGGGTGTAAGGAGCAGTAATGCATTTCTGATGCCCCAATGGAGTGCTAATGTGCGGCAGATGACAAAGAACCTCCTTGTGTTGATGACAGTTTGTCATGTCACAAAGCTATGAGAGGGAGGGTGTGACTTTACCTTGGAGCAACATGGTGAGAGCAACTTTGGCCTTTGACGTTCCAGTTGCACTGTGGATAGATTGACATATTTATATATGAATATGGATCCACTTCTGTATGTGTTCTGTTGGTGTGATACTTCTTACATCATGGTTAAAGGTTCAACAGGTAAATACTGGATGAACAAGACAGAAACAAATAACAGCCAAGAATCATAATATTTACCTTGACAGGGTCCCACTAGGACAGTTGTAAAGGTGGCTGAGTAGGCACTCGTTTGCACACAGTTTCTGAAAGATTTCAGGTATATTATTTTCCTCACATTTTTCATCAAAAGCTCAACCAAAATATATATTTGGTTGCACATCTCTCCCTTTTGTGCCAAAGCTGCAAGTGCCGTGATTCAATAAATGACACAATAAATAGGAAGGTGTTTGAGGCAGGTGTCGGTGTTGTCAGCAATATTACATAATTCTCTGTTGAATCTGTTCCTTGGATTCTAGCAACGTACCTTCATCTGAAATAGCCCATATTATTTCTGTTTTTAAGCGATGCAGCTCGTATACATTGCCTCACAATTTCTCCATGACTCATGCCTTTGAGTGATATTAAATGCATGAACAGCATTAAGTATTGGGCTACTGGAAAATAAGCCAGAGGCAGTGGGCTTCTATAAGCATTTTTATATGTGTGCGATATCAGCAAAATCCATGAACACAGTCCATCTAGGTCTTTATTCGAAGCCTATGCCAAGTGTGACAAGATTTCACAGTATCATGTCCATAAGACCATCCTTCTCTCATGAGCATCTTACATATGTAGCAGTTCAAAGAGAAGTGAGAAACACGATTCAGAATGGACAGTGTGAACATGTGGATATACTCTACTTAGCGATGTCACCCAAGCTTTGCTGGCTTTCCCGATGGTTGAAGGATTTTCTGTACTGCTTTTTGTCAAATTTCAACTCATAAAATTGCCTTCCAGTGCGACGTGGCATCACATCACACTGAGAAAAATACACTGAGCACCCAAACTTTATGTCTGTTCATTTACAGTCAGGAGCTGAAGAGAAAATGGGATTAGACCATTCGCAGCATGCAATCACTCAACAGATCGGCACGGATTTGGCTGTCAACAATTTACTAAAGCAACAGTGGCGGCTATAAAGTGATTGAAATCTCTCTACCTTTGGGGGTGGGGTGTGGGGTGAGAGCATTAAACAGACCTGTGTGTTGACCCCAAAACCCCTTGAAATAGTGATTACTTTACCAGTGAACACTACTCCCATCACCACTCCCTCACCCTCCTTTACTGTCTGAAAAATAAACGGATGGGATTTGATTCAGGGCCAGATTAGGTTTGTGTATGTGTGTGTGCGTGTGTCTCTGTGTCTGTGTTTGTGTGCGTACACACACGTGTAAATGTGTGCGTGTATGTATTGCACCAGGGTCCGGGGGCTGCAACATCTTTTACAAGGAGCTCTCATGTCATGAGGCCAGTGTCTGTGCGGTGAGATGACAGGCGGGCGGCCCTGGCGATGGATTGTGCCCTGCAGTTGGAAAAAAATAAATAAAAGGGGGCCATTGTTTCAGAGGCCATGAGTGGAATATCTGTAGGGGTCTGAGGCCAAGGCACTGCTCATAATAGCTTGTCTATAGGGGAACACATTTGTCACATTTGTATTGTTGGCAAAATGAAACCCAAATGGCTCTTTTTACAAGATAAAACACCTCCTAGAGTGTAAGTACTGCCTTACAGCAATTATTAAGTATTTTCAAAGTTTCACCTAGCCAACATATAAATGCAGAGTTTCATTATTAATTGAAATATCCACTGTGACAAAATGTGACACTTGCTCTACCTGCTGACGAAATGACTGCTGGCATCAAAGCAAATCTTGAACCCTTTACTGGCAAAATAGTAACATTTCAGAAGATGCAATTGTTTGTGCTTTTGAGATGTTATGCAATGAACATTGGATAACAGTGTACATATGTGTGTGTGTGTGTGTGTGTGTGTGTAGTAAGTCAATGTAACATGCACGCAAATTGGACCCTAATTTGCGATTTTCCTCTCGGAAAGTGATTGTCAAATATCATGATGCATTTTTGAGCTGTGTGACTTGGATTTTGAGAGCGTTGTCATGGGCTAAAGCAGTGATTATCGGGATTTCACAGTGAGCTTCATTTATGAATCCATCTCATTCATGATGACATTTAAAGATATTTCAATGCTTAAAGCTGCATTTCTTTGCACTTTGAATATTGTCAGCCTCTGTGGCTGCAAGAGTTAAGGATTTGCAACTTCAGCCACCAAAAAGTATATGCACATTAAAAAGAAAACATGTCATCAGTCATTAGTTTACATGCTACAGAAATTCTAGCAGTTGCAGGACATTTTGATAGTGAGGTAGATGTGCTTTTATTCATGCAGCTTTGAAATGTGTAGCACTTTGTGCTGACTGATAAAGTACATATTTACACGAACATCTTACATAATGCTGCATTTAAATTAAAATCTTGAACTAAAGTTATGAGTTCTATATGTGACTTTTTTGGTGCGAGCAGTAAGATAAAAATAAATCAAATCATTTAGTTCTGCCTGTTCTGGGAGTTAAAGGATAGCGTCATTGTCCCCAAAAAGAGAAAATGTGTGTACTTATAAAACGCAATAGACATCAATGATAATGTAGAATACAAAAAGGCAAATTGCAGAGGATTATGCAGTCTCATTTGGGCCTCAATGATAGATTAAGCCCCAGCATTCAAAGACATAGTGTTTTGTTCAAGGGTGGAAGTGACTTTGCCAAGACATTGAGAGATAAGAAGCTAACTGTTATTAGTTTAATGGGAATGATAGTCTGCCCAAAGCAGTGTGTGCAAGTGGCATGGGAGCATCATTTTTCTTTGCAGTGCTCTTGCACAGTGTAAGGCTAAGGAACAGAGAGAGAGAGAGAGAGCAGACTGGCAATTGTTTTGTGGGAAAGATCAACCGGCAAAGACAGTGTTTCTCATATGGCCATTGGCCTAACAGAGCTTTTCGTTTTGCTTCAGGTGGTTTGAATAAGTTCCTTCTTATGCATCTTAATTTGATGGTATAATTTTGTGATCACGACTTGGAAAGCAACCCCAGAGAAAAGTGATAATGAGATGCTACTAAAGGCACATTCATTATTCTTCATTATGCAAGAGATAGTTTCAGCCGAACAATCAGTTTGGTCTAAGATGCATCCCTACTGGACTGACAATTCCCATGAAACGCTAGCCGAAGAGTTGGTAACCAAGGAGCTAATCAGCAATCTTCCTTGTTTTTTATTGTTATGTATGTATTCTACTTTGAAGAAAAGTTCATATGTCAGTAAAGTCAGTGTACATGCGTTGGTAACCATTTCATAAAAGCTATAATAACCTTGAGAATGTTCTTTACTATGATTATGGGTACTTAGATGCTGGGTATTTGGCTGCTCCTTGTGTGTGTTGCATCATCGTTATACCCATAATCACAGCAAAAAGTGTCCTCTTTTGTACTGCTGCTATTTTGTACAGATTTTCACAATCTTGATGACTGTCATTTTTACTCAGGTTCAAAACCGTAAGGCACGATCACCCTCTCCTTCCTCCCTCTTATGCAACCCCCCACCCCAGACTGTGTACCTTGCAGAGGGGGAGATGTATAAAGGGTGTATGATTTTGCTGTTGGAATTTGTGTATGTATTTATGTAGGTATGTCTTTGCAATGGTAATAGCAGATGTCTGTTACCCTGGAACAAATTCCTAGAACCTTTGTTGCAGCACAGCAACATTATGATTCTCATTCACATCCTAGGCAATTCATAGCCCACTGAGGGTAGTTTCCCCCTTTAACCTCACCAGATACAGTGCCTTTCCATTTTTACTGCACTGGGCTCTTCACATAGTAGCAAAATAACACAGGCCAGGATGAATGAGTTACTATGAGACAGTGTGTGTGTGAAAGAGAGGGAAAGAGAGAGAGTATAGAACTGTTTGAGAGGAAGTATGCAAGCTATCCAAAATTATATATTTTAGTGAATCAGAAGACAAATGTCAATAAATAATATTAATAATGAAATAGCATATTAATTTTCTTCAAATTCATTTCGTTGTGCGTCTTTGAATAGCATCAGTGTTTCGTGTCACTTTTCTAGAGAAAATTAAAATAAGAATGTCAAAAGCCAAGCTACTCTTTGTGTACTGATGCGGAACTTCCTTCAGTAGTACAGTTGTATTGAATAAGAAATACAATGAATAAAAAACAGTAATTTTGTACAAATGTGTATTTGCATTGTTGCAAGATAAATCACTATAGAAACAGAGCTCTTCTGTGATAACTGAAGTTGCACATCCTCATTATCATGACACGAGAAGGCAATGGCTTAACTACTTCACTGGGTATCAAACTGTGACTACAATAGTATTTTCAGAAAGCAGTGCTGGTGACGTTCCTCTGAACAAGAGCTACTCTGCAAAGCATGTTCCAATTAATTACTTCAGCACTTTTCCTGTTTGTCTGCACACTGATAAAGTGAAGTGGATTTGACACAGAAAATGACAAAGAATGTGTCACAGTGAAAATCTTTATGTCTGTGTTTCTGTGTGCATAGAGAGAGAGAGAGAGAGAGAGAGAGAGAGAGAGAGAGAGAGAGAGAGAGGAGTCTCTGTGTGGTGTATTTGGCAGAAAACACACACGAAAGTAGAACATATTTCAGAAATTGAATAAGTGCTTCTGCCACTAAAGCATCTTCAATTTAAAGGTCACGGGGATGGGCTTGGTGAAAAATGGCAGTACAGCAGCATCTTTTTGGGAGCCAATGTTAAAAAGGCCACAGGGAGAGTAGAGCACAGGAACTTACCTTGGAGGGAGATTGAATGGTCTTGCTGTAGCACTGCTCAGGGTGCTTGCACAAGATGGTGGTAAACATATGCTATGTATTTGCTGATCTAACCAATGAGTACATGGAATAAAGAACTCGCCCTGATACTCAAAAAGTTAAAAAAATAAATTAAAAAAAAACCACCCTCAGATACTCTTGCACTGTTATATATCATCAATCTGTGATGTTCGATGCATTTGAGGAGTTATTTTGTGACAACGTCTTGTAATTTACCTTTCTGCCAATTGGTACATCTCCAATAGCTGTCTTTAACAGTGCTGAAGTGTTTTAGAGTGTATATTCCTTTAATATACTCCCATGGTAATCTCCATAGGCTGTACCATAATATCAGCCTGTGGAGATAAAAACACTATGTGCGCAGTGTGCTCCCAGCATGTTTTACACTGATGGTGCTGCCAGAGGGGCTGCATGCTTTACAAAGAGAACCAACAGCTCTTAGCCTTGGGAACCTTTGTGGTCCTGTTTCCAGTTTGGTACTAGAGCAGAGTAGTAGTCACTAATACATATTTATGAATGCTGCGTTGAGTATTTGCTTTTGCATTTGATTGTGCCTTTGTCAACTTTGAGATCCACCCACCAATCATGAACGTTTTTGAACCCTGCAGACCAAGAAAAATCATCATAATATCAAGGAAACCAAGCAGCTCTAGCTCGTGTAACCTTCTTGTACCTTTGAGTGAAATGTCTGGCTTTGCTTCCTTTCGGCGTCACTGCTGCAGGAAGAAAAGCTGTCCTTGGTAATGATTGGAATAGATAAAAGTACAGGATGGCAAATAATTTGGCTGGACCTGTGGTTCTGATTTAGAGACTGGCTCTGTCTGTGGTGCTGCAATAGGAGAACATGTTGGAGTGTGTAATTTCTGTGGCTGTGGACCCATCTACAGTGCTGTCAGAATGTGGAGCTATCCATACTGCTGAATAGAAAGCTGGCCTAGTATTGTGTTTCTAGGCTTTGGCTCAGAGTGAAAGGCGCGCTCCATGGCTCTGAATACAACATAATAATAATAATAATAATAATAATAATAATAATAACTTTCATTTTAGAGCGCCTTTCATAGTACCCAAGGCACTTAACAATGGAAAAGAGAAGAACTAGATAAGGTGAGAAAAATAACAACTAGGCTAAAAGGTACGAAGACAATAAGACAAACAAAGGACAGAAAAAGCAGAGGGCCACAATTCAGCAACTGGGTCCAAAGGCCTGGCTGGAGAGGAAGGTCTTCATACGCTGTTTAAATACTTCAGTGGACCCAGCATTGCGGATCTCCACAGGGAGTGAGTTCCGGGGGGGGG
>CABFOQ010004981.1:2735-13757 GCA_900660455.1 Gephyroberyx darwinii | reverse complement strand
CTCTCTTTCCTCCAAAGGGACACTGTTGTATCAGCAACTCCTGCATGCACTTTAGAGAAGAGATGATGGCTGTTGTGGTAGAGCCTGTTCATTGGTCTTCTCCATCTGCAAGGACGGTCCAAGGGCTATCCATGTAAAGACACACTTACGTCTACTCAAAGGCTTTCCCCTTTGCCCTGGTCCATTTCAAAGACTCTAATGCAATCAGTGTATTATTTTAGAGATGTTTCCGTTGAAGCAGAGTTCTTGGGACACACTGCCTCCTGCCTAGTAGTTGAAATTCTCCTCCATCACCCTACAAATTAAGCCATACTAATCCTGAATCCTGCAAACCCCCACAACCTCTGGACTCCCCTTCAACATCATGGAACTCACTGTATAACTTAATTAATAAAATGAGTAGGTTGAATCCAGCCCTCTGATTTGTTGATAGCTTACCATGGCAACGGCCTCATGGTTCCTTATTACTCGGCTGTAAATAAAGACCTGTCAATGGCAACATTCTGTTAATCTGGTTGCTTGGCATGCTTGTAATTTTATGACTAAAATATAAAATATTGTATGATGAAAATGGATGGTAATATATGAATTTAGTAACTTTTTATGGAAGCAATAACCCACTCCAGGTTGTGGTATATGGAATTTATATAACAGTGGTATAAAGTCCATATACCACAGCCTGTATGGTTTATGGACTCCTGTCCGTAGTATGTTATGCACTGTCCATTTCCATGTGATGTCCTGTTGCTGTTGTTGTCATTTTCAATATGTATCTGCACCAACGTCACCAACGGAAATCACAGTACATTTATTGGTGATTAATGTGATTTTATTTCTGACATGTTGATACTCAGTCCCCATCAACTCAATGCACTTCAAATACAACATGCAAATTCAGTCTGATTCATGGAGAATTTTGTTACGTATTTATTATCTTCCATTAAATCTCCATTTAGATTATAAATTGGTTAAAGCAATTACAGCACAAGCCAGAGGTGTCTTATCTGAGATGAGGATGTAGTTCTTTTGAGTAAGGCACCGTAACCCCTGTGTCATATAGACACTCATCTTTGCTGAGCATGCGCTTTTTCTTTTGCAAAAAAAATCTAATATAATCTTCTATCATATTATTTGAGGTGAGTATTGTATTCCCTGACAAGTCTGCTTTTCCTTTTGATTTTAGGTCTAGTAGGCTGGAATGAAAGGAAATGCAGTCTTTCCTTTCTTTGCAACTTAGGTATTTCCTCTACTGTGTGCCATCGATGCTATGTTCATGTCCACGAAGCTGTAAAGTAGTGGTGCACTTCCCTTCATAGAACTGGATGGAGAGATAGATGCTTTCCTCAGAAAGCAATTGTCACATGGTAATCTTGGTAAACTGCAAATTGCTATTTCATTATGATCAGAAGATCCTGTTGTCACATCAGTTGACTTGTGTTAAGAATGATTATCATCCATTCATCATACTGAATGAAATACAATAATATACATTTAATGTACATATTGTGAAACTAAATGAACACATCTATATTGTGTGTTCTGCTACAAAACAATTTAGTTGTTGAATGAAATGACAACCTCTCCATTAATGAATGAAGACTGTGAAGATCAATCCTCTTGGATGGTAGTTCCACTGGGAGTTAAAACATTAAAGGATCTGTGTGTCAGAACATACGTCTCCTGTGATTTCAATACAGAGTAGCACCACCTGACTTCAGGGTAAAATATATAATTTATAAAATCTCCCTGCTGAAGTTCAACTCATTAGTTCTTTCTCTGTTGCTGTTACAAAACTTGATTAGTGCTGTGGGAAAAACGTCTCACAAGGCACAGGTACTCCTAAGGGAGGACGGTAACTGGGGCATTTTGTGGTGTGATGCTTCACCGTAATCTAGTCTAGTATCCCTGCACCTCAGTCTGAATCTAACAGAGGATAGATAGATAGACAGTCCAAGATTTATCCCAACTTTAAGTTTTATGATTATTTCTGGAGGTTGTTTGTCTGAGAGATACAAGTGACTGCACAGGCCAGATCTGGCTAGCATAATAACAAACCCCCGGGATGGGAGGGAAGGGGTCAGCCAAGAGTAACAGAACAGTGGGCCATTACACACAATTTTGTTGTGGGTAAGGAGGGGCAGTGGTGAGGTGCTATTGGGTATTTGTGTGTGTGTGTGTGTGTGTGTGTGTGTGTGATCTACAAAAGGCAATGGCAATGAGACTAAAGTTTCTAAGCCCAGTTCTCAAATGATGAGTGATAGTCTCACATTCGGGGTTAGCCCCTGCATGACCTCAACTGGCCCAACTGTAACCAGACATATTTGGGTTTATCACAGCATTTGGATTCTGGGCCAGACATGGCCCAAATGTAGCCAGCCACATGTAACAGCCCAAGTCATGCCTGAGACATGGTCTAAAGGTTGAGTTGTGGCTGTGTTGTAGCTGCCAGAATCGGATGAGATCATCGGCGTCATTCCACGGCGGTATGTGGGCTGAATGAAAGTGGTAGTGTGGGCCAGCACTGGGCCTTCACTCAGTTGCTATCAGGGGGCTTGTGTTGCTGTGTCATGAAGGAACGGAGGCCCTCCTCCTAGGCTGACACAGCATCACTGGTCATTCAAATTTGTTTAGATGGAACCAAACCAAGCAATAATGTTGTTTTAGATGACAACAGTGCCTGTGGCTCAAATGCTGATTTACAGATGCAAGGAGAGATGTAGGCATTTTTATGTAGGCAGCCTATATTGCACCGCTTTCAGGAACTGACATATACACCCAGAGTTTTGCTCTCAAAAGCTAAAATAGCAGCTAGAGATACATTAATAGTGGAAAAAGCCTCAACCATCACAAGTAAATCCTGTAAAAATTACAGGCTTACTGTAAGAGAGTATTGAAAAGGGATTTCCCGAGGTGCAGTGAAACAGTGAAACAGTCCTCTATAAGCACACCAGAGGGCTATGTGGGATGAGGATTTAGTGCTCTGCATGCTATCAATAACACGAGGAAGCCCTAGAGAACTCAAATTGAACCACTCATGGACTAAACCCTCTGAGTGTTTGTGTCTTCTCCTTGAGCCCAAGACAGTAGTTCCCTGCACACAGGTAATGCCTATGGCTGATTGCACATGGGCTGAGTAATTTCTGCCAGTCAGTGGTCCCTTGGCCAATAAATAGCAAATAGGATTACGTTCAGGCCTTTCTCCCAAACTCTAGTCACCGAGGGAAAAGCAACTGGAGGAAAAACAAAAAGAATGACATAAGGCCACCTCATTGCGTTTGTATTGGCTCTCAGAAGTGCATTCTGGTTGTGCAGAGTGAAGGACAGAGCCTCCTGTGCTTTGTGTAAATATCTTTGTTCAGTCAACCATGATACCTCCAAATTTGATTTACCACTTCCTGAGGGAGTTTCTAATATGTATACAGTATACTACCTCAGGTTAATAACTTAGTTCCACAGTTCATGGCGCCTAGCAAAATGTCACTGAAGGTTTGCACAGCACCAGACTACCACTCTGTGTAACTAGGGGAATTTCAGTCCTCACTGTAGTATCGTCTGTTCATACTCACACATGCTGTTCCTTCAGAAGAGATTTGAAGCATTTCCCTGTATACACAAGGACCACTCCACTCCACTTGTCTGGCAGGGAGCTGCAGGGACTCAAGGCTGCATCTTCCTGGAAAAATGTAACTTCAGAGACTTGTAATTTCTTTCTGTGTTTTGCCTCACACCTCTTCTTTGTGTGTGTAACTGAAGATCCAAATATGCCTTCAGGGTTTGGGGATTTTTGGATTACTGAGCAAATCCTCTTTCTCTTTGTTTCTCTTTGTCCGTTCAATCATTTTAATATAATGGATTGATAATCAATGATGCCATTAATTATAATATTATCAATTTAAATGAAGGAATATCAACTGGGTAGAGTAAATCATGTTTGATTTTCATTGCTTATGGGCGAGAATATTGTAATTTGTAGCAAAACTGCTAAATGGGTCTTGACGCTTCACTATTTCTATTTGATATTTCATATGAGCAGAGGATTTCTAAGGCTAGCGTTAGGTAAACCCAAGAACAGGACACTGCAGTAATCAAGTCTCAACGATACAACAGCATGTACTAACGTCTCTGCATCTGCTGTTGTTAATATAGGTTGAATTGTAGCAATATTGCGGTATGGTAAAACACCGTTTTAGTATATCCTTGAACAACTTCAACAAGAGAAGAGGATCGAATGTAACACCAAGATTTTTGATAGTATGACTGTTGGAAATCATCAACATTAAGAGCAGTGTTCTCAAACAGGTTGGCTTTATTGTTATTTTTCTTTTCAAGGATTTATATTTAAGTGTTCTGTGTTAAATCATTTTATTCAAAGTTAATTATATATGGACCTGAATCTAGTGTACCTGTAAAGTTTTTTATTTTTGTTTGTTTGTTTGTTTGTGTGTTTTTATTTTTATTTTATTTCTTTTTTTGGGGGGGGGTTCTAATTATGAGAATTATTTTTCTACTTTTGATGGGAAATGTTCTGTGTTAATGTGCATTCTTCCAGCTCCATTAAAAGTTAATATTTGTACTTGAATCTTGTGAGCTTTTAAATATTTTATAGCGTTCCATTTCTCTGTGTATTACAATTTTGACCTGATTCCAGTGTTTAATAGAGGCTTTGATACGTTTGGTATCTTAATACATAGGAAAAATAGTATGATGAACACATTGAAAACAAAAGTTTATAGCCTATATGTTTTTAGTCCCTCAGCCCACAGCAACCCTTTGGTTGGGTTCACTGGTTGCAGTGTAGTTTGTTGTCTAACTACACTGTGGAGCCATTCGAACCACAGTGTTTTAACTGCAGCTGCAGGGTGTAGTTATACAATAATTTAATAAATAGAGCACGGTAGGAAAACAGGTCAATACACCTGTCAGTAGGACTCAAAAACCCACAATAACAATATCCTCATTGTCCCTAGAAAACACAGAGGGATTCAGTGTCACAGTTCTGTTATTGCTTGGTGCTATCTTTCGCTGCTGGTGTCTCACTTTGGTGGTGTATTGTCAAAAGCCAGATCAAATGCAGACTGCTGCCACAGGGAAACCCAGCAGGGCTGATCTTGCCTGCCAATCAGAATCAAGCTCAGACGGGTCGCGACCCCACTGTTGATTTGTTGAATGTGGAGACGCTGGGGTGTAACATCAGAGCTGGGAGGAGACCACTTCTGCCCTGCTGTGGCTTGTGGAGAAGGAAGGTTAAACATGGAGAGCTAGCTGTAAGAGGCGAGGTTGGTGTCACACTTAAGGCTTTTGGCAGCACAGACAAAGGCTCAGAGGGTCAGAGGCCAACAGGAAACACTGAGATATTGCACCTGGGCCCCTTAGCATTCCCTCTTGAGTAATAATGCCACCAGTTCAGAGGCATACCCCTCCCACTACTCCAGCAAGGATGAGCTGAATTGCACTCTGCAGATTGAAGCAACAACTCTCCCTTTGTCCCTCCCCCATCTTCCTCTTCCTCTCTTCCCCCCTCAACCCTCCTCTCCTTCCTAAATTAGATTCACCTGCTGTATGGTGCTCCAGACCATTTTAGCATGACTAGCTTGTGTCTATGTACAGTGGTGGGAGGGCAGCTGCCACACTCAAAGTTCAAATCTCTTCATTTTCTCTATTAGATGTGACTGGGTTGTTCATGTGGCTAGAAGCTCTTTATCAAAAACTGCATTACCTCAGCAGACTGTCCTTAAACACATCAGCTCCGGATGGGAGAAAGAGAGGAGACTGGTCTTTGATGTATTTAAAGAGATAGGTCGTTAGGATGCATAGCGAGGCCACTGAATGTGTCAGTGAATGGAGGTAAAGCCGAGGGAGAAGAGGTACACTCTGGAAATGACCTGCTCTCCCCTGTGGATATCCTCACATGCTAACATACACAAAGAAGTCCTGTTACTTGACCATTGACAGACATGCACAGACAATGCCAGATAGTTCCCATCCTACATGTGTGTGTGTAAATCAGCCACACAGACAAAACAACCCAAAGCCTTCAGAGAAAGACAAGACAGCTGTCAGGCTCCAGGCTTGGTGGCTCATGGCCAGGCCCTCAACCTCACCACTCATTAGAGGTCCCTTCAGATTACTGTCTGCATTCACAACGACAGTCATTCAGGAGCTGTTCTATAGAAAGCTCTGTCAATGCTCCAGAGTTTGGACCCTGAGAGGATGGAGATGGAGGAGTTCATGTTGAGGCAACAATAGCTGCTTTACACTACTCCTTCAGGGAGAATGGGGTCCAGGGAACCAGGGCTGTTTGTCTGTGAGAACAGGCCAAACAACGGCATTAGACACCAGGGGAGAAGAAGAAGGGGAAAGAGGAATCCTGCTACTGCTGCTGTCCGGTCAGGCAGTCAGGCAAAAGCCCCAATGGCCCCCCCTGCATTCTCCCACAGTCCCATTGGCATTCCAGCATGCACTATAGAGAGGGAGAGAAGGAATGCCCCCCTCTAAAAAAGTGTGTGATTAATTGCACTAGTCTTCCAAGGTTTTCCTGTAGGGCGCGGGAACCTCCCTCATTCAATACAATGTTGAGCTAAGAGCAGTATGGTCCAGCATTCTCATTGAATCTATCTTCTCTCTGTTCAGGCAAAAATCAGGTAAATGCATACCTTTAGTAACTTGTAAAACACATGTTCTACTAGTATGTCAAACAATGACTTGACTTATGTGATCATGCACTGATGATGTGATAGGTCCATGCCCAATGTTACAAAGAGAGAGGGCGCATTTCTACTGCACACCTCTATTCACTATTGCCCACTGTGTGTTTTTGGTGGAGCATTTATGGGAATAAGAGGCAAACAAATTTTAAATGTAGCAGTTTTATTGAAATACATTGCTGCTGTTATCTATTTTTATCTGTCTGCCACTCAACCACATGCAGTTTTCATCTATTGGCTTGACTAGAACACTTGGAAATATGCATGTAAGAATCAAATATTGATCTGTGGGAGTGAGAAGGTGAAAATGTGTAAAAGTCCTGAGATGCACGACTTTATCTTGCTTAGGACTGTTTTGCATTTTTCATTTCTCAAGATATTTTGAAATCAAGAGGAGAAGAACCTGTGTAGTCACAGTGTTTCCAAAGCTGTTTCCAAAGACACTCTAGGGAGATGCAATAACGCAGGATGTCACAGAACGCTTTAGCACATTCACAGTATCATTGTTTATTATCAACTTTCCTCTGGCAGACAAATTCAATGGGAATACTGCTCTTTCATTGGAGACAGTCAAGTCCATGTCATGTTACTAGAAGTCCTGAAGCTGTGCTATAGTTTGTGGGACCATGATTGAGCGTTATATTCTGGAAAGCAGTTCTGAACACATGAAGCCCGTTGGGGGTGTAACAGCTCCAATGAGTCCTATTAATTGCCTTTGAAGCAGCTTCAGCTTCTCCAGCCAAATTGAATTAAATGAACACTCAGGAATGTATTTCTATGGAATTGCCTTTTGCATTGATTGATAACTCTTATGGGTATTTTAAAAATATTTATATTGATTTGTATGTACTTTTATTCCAGATCAAGAGGAACAGAAGTACAAGTTACATGGATTCATTGAGTACACTGCAGGACATTGTTTTATTGTACTTCTACTCCTGAACTGAAGGAAGAAATACGTTATAATTTCCAGTGTGTACAGTTTCTTATCACTGCTTTTCTGTGTCTGTATCTAACTTGCAGAGAAAGAGAGTGAGAGGAGGGAAAGCGAGAGAACGCGATAAGAAGATGAAGGTGTGATCAACATAAGCATTCATGAGAGCTACGGCAGCATGTGTGAAGGGCCGAATCCAATGGCTATCTAAGTTATATGCCTTGTGTGTACAGAGTGCACGTGTGGATAGGGAAGACAGCTACCTGCTGTGTTGCCCCACAACAGAAATCAAAGGGTGGAAGCGTTTTTGAAACACTTTTGAAAGACATTGTCAGCTGCTGGGTACAGAATAGTACACTGGTTTCTGAACATTTCTGTACACTGGTTGGAGTTTGTAATTAAAGTGATTCTAACTCTCATAACCCTGATGATACACTCTTTTTCCTTTCTTCCTACCTCACATATCTTCTCTTGTGTCTAGCTTTTCACCTCTTCTCTTCATAACAATGGCATCCCCTGTCCCTGCTGACGCTCTTAGCCTTCTACTCGTGTATTTGCAAAGAAAACCTACAATTCGGTTTCAAATGATCTGTCTGTGAGTTTCCTTGATGTCATCTCCTCATGGTACTGTCAGATGAAAGGATTTAGAAAGCACCTTTGTGGCCTCAAAACTAATTTTCTGACATGCAGGTAATATGACTGTGCTTTGCAATATGCTCTACAATGAAGTAGCTAGTCCCGTGTGTGTTATTTGATAGGTTAACAAAGTTCATGAGTATCGCTGCCTCTGATTGTGGACTCTTGATCTTTTGAAGAAGGCTTGACCTTTGTTTCCATGTTTGAATTTGCTAACTTTTCCATGTAGTAAGTAATTTTTGTTCTTTTGTGTGTGTGTGTGAGTGTGAGAGAGAGAGCGAGAGAGAGAGGGAGAGATGATTGGAGGGTCATTTGCAGGCTAAAGGGTAGTAATTAACAGGAGGACTTTAATCAAATGGGTAATTTGTCAGGCTGTGTGACAGACCACTTTTGACACATCTCAAAGGACCATGAAGGGGAATAATCTCTGATGAACCAGGTCACTGTGACACTTGAGCCCAATTTATCTGAACGTCCAGGGTATCTGTCTGTATGTCTTTGGGTGCTGGCATCATCAGTCAGGGACCATAGGAAGACACTGCAGCATCAAACACTGCTCTCTCCAAATCAGAGGCAGATTCAGAGGGAAATTATGAATTCCTGAGTTCATTGGAGGTAACCTCATTATCTAACAGTAGCACTGAGCAAGTAGCATTTCAAAGATTGCCCAAAGATGGATTGATGTTTCATTACAAAGAACTAGAAGCACATTTCCAGCAAATTTCCCCATAGAACATTGTTACACCCTCCAAAACACTAGGACCCCTGCCAAGCACATTTAAATGGTGATTTGGCCCAGAATAACACTAGCTATTATAATTAGTCAAAAAATGCTAATGTCAGAAAAATACTCAGTTAATAATCAATACTTTATGTGAGGCAGAACTAATCCAATCCCATGTTTTTTCTATTTCAAGATCTAAATCAAACCTGGGCTTTTTTCACCATATGTGACCTGCTTTTTCCATCGCTGTTTATAGAATATGTGCAATGAAAGCAGCATATCTGTGTTACATTATAGTTCAGAAAAGAAAGGCTCGGGATATTCTGGATAGAACAGCAAAGACTTCACATTTTGGTTGAACCTTTAAACTTTTAATGTTATTCTCCTTTATGGGAATAGTCAGAAATAAAGATCCTGCATCTTAGTTTGTGTCCTGTGGTGTACCTTTCCTGGGCTGCACAGCAATTTCAAAACAATTCACAGCAAATAAGAAAACCAACCATTCTCAAAACTGATATCTGTTGTGCTATCCTAACCATCCACCTTGGAGGCTGCTATATAGTCATTGATGTTCTTCAACAGCAACTCTCAGATGTGAACAGTAGGCTATTACTCTCTTCATCTTTTACCTTCAAATCTCGTTACCAAACACCAAATATTTTCTGCAGTAAACATTACCATTCTACCGTTCCAACTTCTATCTCTAAGCCTCATCTCCAAAAGCCAACGCCCCTCAGCACTGAAATTCTCTCCAATTTCTCTCTAAAAGTCTCAGTCCTTCTGTGGCAGGTGGTTTTTCAGGGGACGGAGAGAGTCAGGATAGTCTATATGGACGTCTGAGTCGGTGCAGATAGAGCCAGAGGACCGAACCAGGAAAGTGTGAATGTACGGCTGGTCTGAAGAGGCTTTTACTGAGATGTAACATTGTCACACCCTCCAAACACTAGCACCCCTGTCAAGCACATTGAAATGGTGATTTGACCACATCATAGAACAACTGGGACCCTATTGCTTACTAAAAGTCAGTGGCTGTGATTTTTCATCACTCTGTATGAGGCAGAACGAATCCAATTTCACATATTTCTATTTCTATATGAAATCTAAATCAAACCTGGTCTTTTTTCACCATGTATTTTTGCTGTTCAGAGAATATGTGCAATGAAAGCAGCATATCTGTGTCACATTCTAGTTTGAGGCGGCTGGTGACTTGTGCTTGGAGGAACAGCTCCTGTATTTATTCAGCCTGCTGAGAAGGTAGACAAAAGGGTTGTATTGATGGCAGATGTCACAGCAGACAATAGCCACTAAACAAGACGTGATTCAAGTTGATGGCCCTTTACAAAGTATGTTAGTGATGAATGTGTGTAATAAAGAGTCTAAATTTCTGATTCTTCCACCTGAAAAGAGAGATCTGTTGACTTTCAGATCCTGGGCTATTATCCTGTTGTTGTTGCAGGGAGACAGGGATGTGAGGTGACTAAATATAAGTGGAATAACCTCAGGTGTGTTTGTTAGTGTTGTACTATATGTCTATCGCGCTGCTGGAATATGAGATACATGGCATGATAGTTAATGTCTGTAGGTTGCTTTGGGTTCTGTTCCAGCAACTGAACTCAACTGAGTGATGCAATGCTGTGATATACTGATACTGTACTTAGAAAGGTTCTCATTTCAAGGTAAACTGTAACGGGTAGTGGTTTGGACCCAATAGCAGCACTCAAAGGCAGGTATAATCAGAAATGACCCTTTATTCTTGACACACACAATAGTCAGAGAAGGCAAGCAGCAAAAGGTAATGTTCAGAGCAGTCTCCAGGTTACGAGCCTTCGGAGCCTCGCAGGGGTGCCGGGGAGTTGACTCAGCCGAGTCTGACAGGAGTACAGCGGGGAACCGTTCTGGCGAACAATCGCCGTACTCACAACAAGGCCCCAGGTGGAGCAGAGGTTCCGTTGGGGAGCAGTCAGGAGACGTAGTCGGGAGAGCAGGGGGTCGGTACACAGAAGAGCCAATCAGCGATGCAGATA
>CABFOQ010004976.1:5022-23996 GCA_900660455.1 Gephyroberyx darwinii | reverse complement strand
GATCACTTCCAGTACATCCGTCCTGACAGGCTATTATTACCGTATTATCTGTAATTAACTCTCTCTCTCTCTTTCTCTCTCTCTCTCTCTCTCTCTCTCTCTCTCTCTCTCTGTCTCTCCAATTAAATCAGAATTATATCCGTACTTCCCCTAAGGAGTATTCTCCTGTTACCAGTCCAGTGTGCCACCCAGGCTTCATTAGCACAGGCGTGGAGGTGGTTGTATTCTTCCCAGGCAGCGTTTCTCAAACTCAGGTCTGGGGACAGTTCCCCGTCCTTGGGATGTTACTGAGAGGTTCTTGCGATCAGCTGTAGACATTAAATGTTCTCTACTATATTGTGAGGAAAAAAGAGAGATCCAAGGCACTCCAAAAATCTTGGATTTCTCTTAATGCGTAAAATGTTGTTTCTTAATTACTGGTCCTTTAGCCAAAAGGCAACAATCACCTGTCTTTCCTAAAGACCCAAAAAGAGAAATGTTTGCATTTTTGCATTTAAAAAAAAAAAACATTTGAAAAACTTCTAGGGGGTTCTAGGGAATTTCCTGACTTCCTAGAGCAAAATACAAAGGCAGCTTATTTGATTGGTTTATGTGAAAAGTACCCTTTCAAATCACGTAATATTGAGACGTAATTTTTTAGTGTCACCACTTACAGAAACAATGCAAGTAATGTAATTCATTGAACCACTAACCTATATAAAGCAATGGACCCATCACATACTGAATATAAAGAGTTGTGTGAGAGATGAGAGCATGTGACAAAAAAAGTTCCTTAAAACATTAAAATATAGCGATTCATTTCCCCCGCATATATCCCCATATCATCTACCTAGGTGTGAGCATTGGTGTGTCCGTGCCTGTGTTTGTGTGTGTGTGTGTGTGTGTGTGTGTGCGTGTGTGTGTGTGTGCGTGTGTGGCAATATCTCTGGTGTGAAAGACAATCTTTTAGAAAATACGAAACCCAGATCAATACATCTCAGACTAAAAATAGAGCTTGATCATTCTTTTTCCACTCCTATGGTAAAAGAATGCAAACTAACAATGGTCTCAATTGATGTCACACTGTATCTGCTGTGAGCAACTTGCACATGTCAGATGGTGACTTTATTTTTTTAGCCATGGTGTGTCAGTGGAACATATTGTCTGATTCTTTTTTTTCCTTTTTTTTTTCCACGAGATGACACAGTTGGTTTTGTCTTCCTCATGCTGTCACCAGAGAACACAGTCTGTCATTGATAACTGAATAGCGCAGCGCTGGAAGGCAGCCAGTAAATGTAGTCTATCCACTTCTTCTTATGCCGTATCATCAGAAACAAACTGGGAGTGAACACAGAAATTTAATGAGCTTATTTTGAGGATGAGCTCATTAAATTTCTGTGTTCACTCCCTATAAAGGTGATGGCACAGGGGCAACAATTTGGCCCCATTGTGTTTTCATGATGCGTCGGTTCAATTAATAGCCCACTTTGTTATCTACAATCCACATTGTTCAGAAAACTAAGCAGAAAACTCCCAGGCCAACCAGCCGTTGTTTTGATTGTGCACCAAATCCAAACGCCTATGAAGTATTTGCTTTGTCTTGTCATGATATTATCGATGTCAACGCATATTTGTCTGTCTCTGACATCATCAGTCATTACATTTGTAGTGGTAACAAACATAAAGAGACACTGGTAGCAGTGCTAGTGAGCAACCCTGTACCCTGTGAATTCCCAGGTGGCCTAATGCCTCTAAATGTTGCCCCTAAATGTTTTGCAAATAGGCAGCCTGGTTCTAAAGATTTGAGAGCTTTGAGCACTGAATGGAAGGGCTTCTTGCTTGTTCTTTCTTCCTCACCATCATAAGTGTGTAACCCTTTAAATTACAGCTGCTTTTGTTGCAATTACGCTGTCATGAGACTGTAAGAAAATAGAACAGAGCTGATTCTGTTTCTACCAGTAGGCCTTTGAGGTTTGGATTTGGGTTGAGAATAATCAACCAAAAGTGCCCAGTCTGCCTAGCACCTCCTTTATGTGAAATAACTAATCATTTTACACTGTGATAATTGTAATCATGAAAACAATGGAACTTACAAAGTTATTCAAGTTTACCTGTTTTATGTGGACATAAAAGAAACTGACTGACTGATCAGTGGTTATAGTCGACTATTTTCCATTACTGGGCCTACCAACATACCAGAGGAAATGGCATCACCGTGTGCTGAGATTAGATGACTGATGACATCCTTGTTCAGCTGTGGTTCAACAACGCACTCGTCTGTCAATTTAGTTATGGTATTCTTATCTTATCTGATAACTCAGATAGCCACAATGGCCTGTGCGTGTTTCTGGCAGCCACTGAAATCCCTTGCCCTGAGTTTTTCCTGTATTAGTACTGTAGGAGTACAGTTCTGATAAGTAATAGGTTAAAGGTGCTACATGTAGCATTTTAACAGCAATAAATCATCACCACATTCATTTTGAGGCATAAATGTAATTACCATAAACAATTGAGACCATCACTGACAAGACTGACAGCCTCTACCAGCCTCTATACTGCATTTTACATTGTGTGCCACCGGGTTGGGATTTGGCGGGAAACCTGCTGGATTGCTTTACGGCACAAAACAGGAAGAGGGCGCTGTTCTTCCGGCACTAATGGAGCTAAAGCTTTCAGAGTTTCTCTTATTAATGGCAGATGTTGGAAGGAGTGAAAGGAAAATGGAAAAATCACTTCCAACATGTTTATGCCAAAGACGCCAGGCAGAGGGAGCCCCCCTCCCTGGAAGCAACAGGGTTTATGGGAAATGTACCACTAACAACACCACTGGTATGAGATAGAGGCTACCAGTTGTGTCCACCATGGTCTCATTTGTTTACAGTAATTAAACCAAGGTAGCACATTAGATTTGACATTGTCATTTCACAAGTACAATGACTGTATAGATATTTAACAAATGTGTTCTAAGCAAATCATAATGCAAATCATTACCCAGTGTTGTTTTTTGTAATCTATGAGTCCAGGACTTTCTTATCTCCCCAGTGAAAGTAGTGTGTAATCAAGCATACCATATTAGACACACATGAAAGGCTGTTGAGAGGCCAACTCCCTGCCTGTACATCACACATGCATTTACTGCAGCTGTAGTAGCTTTGGTGTGGAAAATGTAGCCACTCTTCAGTTGATGTTTTCAGTATTCGCCCCAACCACAAACATACCACTGACATATATATACACAGCAGTGACAGCCCACAGGGAATCCTCAAATGCAACCCCCCCCCATTTCCACCATTTCAGTCAGCCTGCATGACGGCACGAAGGGTATTTTGATTTCTGTGTGTGTCTATTTTTTTCTGTCCAAAAGAATTTAAGAGTTTGGTTAATCAGTTTTGCCATGTGGGAGCACCCTTAGTCTATGTTGCCAAATTGTTTTTTATCTTTGTTGTTCATTAAATGTAATCTTATGTATATGTGTCATTTTCTGCAACTTCATGCATGATAATTTTCATGTTCTGATTTTTTTCCACCCCAGAAAGAGTAGCTGCTGCTTTAACAACAGCTAATGGGAATCCAAATAAACAACAAATAACGTAAGAAATGTTCCAAAATCGTATATCCACCATTTGAAAAAAAGTCATGGCTATTTTTACAAAATTATCGATACTACAAGTTTTACAGAATTAATCTTAGATTTTAAAGATACTCTGATGAATTTTCGGTAATGATTTAGTGTATAGATTTTCTACAAAATACATAAATTCACAAGAGTAAAGGAAATTTACAAAAAAAAGTATATTAGTGCAGAACTACAGGAGCACAGAAAATCAACAAATGCTCACCAAAATAAAAGGACATATACAGAAATGGCCATAATCCAATATACATATGGCATACATCACTTACAATCAATATAAATTAACATTTTCTTCAACCCTACTGCCTAGCAATCAGAGAAAGTCAAACAAATACTGTCTCTGTGTTGGAATTTTACAGTTGTGAGTTGATGACATCACCAAGTGAGTCAAAAGTGCACTGTGTTGCATGCTTATCCCCTTGGTATTCAGAGACATGTACCAGCGGGCCCTCAGCGTCACAGTATCACGCCTTACCTGCCAGGTTAAATGCACTAGGGAGGTTTGTGATATTTACTGACGCCATAACACAGAATATCGGTCACTCCTCGGGGAACTGGCAATGTGAAAATGCCCAAACTTTTGTTTTCCAAGATTCGGATCTATGAGTTTAAGGATCTGATGCAAAATGTGCAGCGGCCAAGAAGGTGAGCCAATATGCAGGATCATACATGCTAGATAACTACAGTGATGTGTGTACATTTTAAAAGGTGGACGCCTTTATGTTTATAACTTTGTGTCAGTTGGTATAAAGTTTTTATGATTTGAATGCTGTCGAAAGAAATCAGTTTTAGTAAATCTGTTCCGGTAGATGTAGGCCATATTTTACAATTTTTACAAAAGCACACTTTAATACATAATGCATTAGGCATTAACTCCAATTCTTTATATTTTTAAGTAATTGTTTATCTTAATAGGTACTTAGAACTATATGACAGTGAACATAACTTGTTTTGCAGGATTGATATCATCCTGAGTCGAACAAGGCGTAAGAAGGACATCCAGTGTATTATTTTAAATAAAACGAAGGACAACGCATATCCCTCAAAGCTCAGGTATGTGGTAACGCCGAAAATATCTGAATCTCCACAAAACACTATATTAGCGAGTAAATTAATTGTCAAATCTTTTTTCATTGCAGTTCTCCAGCTGATGGTAAACTCCACCCCACTCTGGAAAAATTGCTAAGGGATCAAAGTAAGAATCACTGCTTGCTCTAACATAGGAAACATGAGAAATCATATAATATTAATTCAGATTTGAATGCATCCATGAGAAATCATATAATATTAATTCAGATTTTAATGCTGTACATTTGTTTTATTCTGAAGGGTCCTCATCCAGTAAATGAAGCCTTTACAGTGAAAAACCATCCAGTATATTTGCATTTGTAGACCTGAATCAGTAGACAAATTCTGCTGGCTGTGAATGTGCACAAGGCTTACAGCCTTTTCAAATGAGATTTGAATGCTGAACAATTATACGCCCTCATTTCAAATCCTTCCCTCTGTGCAGAGTGTTTAGCAGCGTTCCACACATTTCTGCAATCTGAGTTCAGCGAGGAAAACGTCGACTTCTGGCTGGCGTGCGAAGACTTCAGGGCAACCGCCTCACCGGAAGACCTTTGCTGGAAAGCAGAGGAGATCTATCAGGCGTTCCTCCATCCTCAGGCCCGCAGAGAGGTCAGTGCGTCAGTCAGTCAAGTTCAGTTTCATGTTTAATGGTAGAAAAATGGAGAAGAGCTGGAGGCATGAAAAACGTATTAGCTCTGTCTTTACCTGTCTTTTCTGTCTGCTCTTTGTCATCGTTTACCTTCTCTGGTGTTCATACCAGTTAAGAACGCATGAAGAAACGGCTGAAGATGAGCATCGGTTTCCTTCATTTTGCTTGGCTGTCCCATCCGTACAGTATATACAGTATGTTTCCTATGTGTTTCTCCCTCTAGGTCAATGTTGACCACCATATAAGAGAGAAGGTCAGGAGGTCCATGGAGAAGCCCAGCCTCTCTTGCTTTGATGAGGCCCAGAGGCATGTGTACCAGCTGATGGAGAGAGACTCTTGTCCCAGGTTCCTCCGCTCTGATGCCTACCTGAGTCTGAGGCCCAAGACCAGGACCCTGTGGTACATGTAGGGCTACTGGTCCCACTAAAACCTGGATCAACCTCTATCAACCCGTTTTTATATCATCAGCTTTTGTCTTATTGGAGGTGAAGAATATCAGAAGAGATGGTTTCACCTTTCTTCATCCAGTCCAAACCCAGAAAGTGATGGTATGAACACACATGCTAGGGTTGCCATAGCAACCAAGACACCTCTTTGTTATTTTATATTGTTTTGATGCTGCTCAACTGAAACAGAACAAAAACCTGCACACTGATGAAAAAAAGGAAGAAATCCAAAGGCTCACAAGTGTCACTTTTGCACCTTATGTAAATAAATGCCTCTTTTTTTGCATCGGCTGCCCTCTGGGATTTCTTCCTTTTTTTTCAGTGTGCGACTTAAAACAAACCTCCAAAATTATCTGACTTTCCCTTAGCACGCAGACATCTCTCACCAACTGAAACCACGCTTTAGAAAAATGTGCAATATTTATCCATTTGTTTTTATGTTGCTGATAAGATGTGCGGATGAAATGATGCGGTGAAGAAAAGATGGAGCAACAATGGACAAACAACACAGGAAATACCAAAGAAGTGAGAAGTGATGTGAGAGAGAAAAGAGGATATGCACGTAGGGATGAGAGACATTACATTACAGTGGGTGTCGACTGAAATCGGTGGAATAGGGCACAGTGTTTAGGGACATGCTAATAACACATGGCTATGAAAGGACCTTGAATTTCAAATAAAAGCTCTTCATGTGAATAAAAAGGTGACTTTATTTCAGTCTTTAACTCCAACTTTCTAATACATGTAAAGTGTACATTTGAGATGTATCACTTCCTAACTTCCTAACTTATTGTAATGTCCAACTTTGGACATTTCCACGGAATGGATTCCCCCCAAAAAAAACACAAATGCAAATTTGTATTTCCATACGGTGAATCAGAATGTTGTGACAAAGCTTCATATTTATCTTTTTCAATGACGCTGACTAACTGGAGGTGAGGGGAGGGAGAGAGGAATGAGTTAAATATAAGCAGTTTCCACAGCTTTCGACTAGTACAGTGATTCTGTTTTGGGTCACATGTCTGATGTCTCTGCTAATTAGGAGCAGAGATGAGTCCCCCATGACAGTGAGAGGGCTACCAAGCTGGAAAACAAACTACCCCTGCCACCCTTGACCGGCGTGCTGTAAAAGGCCTTATTCCTGAAAGTTGTGCCTTAAAAAGGAGTGCTGAGTGGAGCTAAGAATATCTCTGGGGTATGACCTAGAACGCCGGCCAGTGGATTGGAGTCATCAGACAACCTGATGCGTAACAAATCAGCCTGAATGTAGCCCCTTGTTAGGAGAATAATCTCATCACCACGCAGACAGTCAGAAATATCCTGGTAGAGTAGTGCTGTGATCAAAATTCACCATTCAGTATTCTACAGGAGTATTGGAGAATCATTGATTAAAGGCACTCAAGTAAAAGCATCCATTCATATTTCAGTGTACACCATCCAATGCAGTCATTTCTAAAAGTTAACACTTACGCACTGATCTTACATTTGCCTTGCCCAAACTGTGAAATTGAAGCTTTTTTTTCTGAACTGGTTGTTTTGTATGCAAACCTTCCTCTTCGAAATGACCAGTATCCGCAGGTGTCATAAATGTAGCGGTGCAGAAAGATATTTCCTTTGTAAAAAAATTGAATTAAGAAATAATCCCACGCAAGCGCCTAAAAAGCCATGAAAATGATTATTAGATGTCATTAGAAGGCTTGTGTTGAGCCCTATCTGGTGCTACACATCTGTAATAATAAGCACAATTAAAATAAAGTGAAGTGAAATTCCTAGATAAAGTTTTATGGTTTTAAGAGCACAGGTGGAGAAAAATCCTGGCAGGATTTTCACAATAAAATGGCCTTTTATTACGCCGAGTACTGTAGTTATTTTAATAACAAACGTCACTCTGAGTACTTTAGGGTGCAAGGGGATGTTCCTGATAAACGAAGGTCTCACCTCTCCTGCATCACATGGCGCGTTATTCTTCACACACAATCTGTCACTGTTTTCTCGCAGCCCAACACAGTTGCCATGGTAGCGAAAGGGAAGTGAGTAATGTATGGTGCATCGGTGTCTGTGGCACGGCGTTACTCAAGAGAGTCACACTTGGGGAACTTTGCTGACGGATCTGAACAACAAAGCTGACTGCGGCGCGTCCGCTTTAACCCCCTGCGGTCAAGTCTTTAACTGTATGCAGCCTTGAGATGTACAGGTTGTGAAGTTGAGGGTGAGGGAGTTTGGCGACTCTTAGCAACACTTCGCTGCTTTATACCCATCTTTGGGCAAAGTGTTGGAGTGGTACATCTGGGAGGCCGAGCCAAAGGGCAGCGTCTGTCACAGGACAGCCTGTGCCCAGGGGTGAATGGTGAAAGGCCCGAAAGACATGGTGACATAGTGTGAGGGCGCTCACCATTTTCAGATATCAAGACGTTCCCGTGGAAGGGCTTAAATTGCCCTTCATTTCTGCTCTCTATTTATATGCTTTCAGTTTGCTGCCGATTGGTGGGGAAATAATACAGAACCAAAGGTGGAAGTGACAAATTCCATTGACTCAGTACATAGCAGTGCATAGCTTTTTGTGTTTGTACTTTTTTGAAGTCAGTAATTTTACTTTTGGCTCAAGTATTTTACTTCCCTACATTTTAAATCGCATCCATTGGAGAGCACACATTTTGCAGGCTGTCCATAAGCATTGCGTCAGAAACTAGCCAATCATGAATTCCGTTTGAATCAACCCTGCACAAGCATGTGGAGGAAAAGCTACAGTACGACTGCTTTGTGTTAGCCTGGTTGTTGCTAGCTAGTTCGCTAGCCTTGTTAGCTAGTTGGAAGGTAGTAGCAGAAGAAAATGATTGTATTATTATGGGGTTTGGCATTTCCAGGGTTTTAGAGATGAATTTCAGAATCTGATTTTTAAATCTGATTTGTTTTTTAAAGTAACTCTCACTCTTAATACATTTTAAATGTAGCTACTACTTTTTACTTTTTAGATTTTTACACCACACAATTTCAGCAAAGTAGCTGTACGTCTACTTGAGTAGGATATTTCGGTACTCTTACCACCCCTGGACAGCTCCTTGTACTTCCTTGTTTAATACTAGGACTATAGACAACCAGGTCAAGACAATATCAAAGCTTCTTAAGTTTCCCAGTACTACACTTGTGAGAACCTTCATTGAATACATTTATTCCCTAACCTCTAACCTTAACGTAAACCCTCATATGCTTAACCTTCACCTTTACCCTAATCCTAATTCTAGTCATAACTATAAAGTCCCAACCCTAAACTGGCCCCTGAGGACTGAGAAAATATATTGTCCTCCTATTTCCACCCTTGTGGGGACGCACACAGGCACACACACTCACACACACTCACACACACACACACAAGAGACTAGTCACGATGCCATATCCTGACAATCTCGCTAACTTCCTGTAGCCTCATCGAGACTCACTGTTGCAATCAATTTGCTGTTTCCCCTTTCTCACTTAGCTGCACCCTCACGTTTCTCACGGAGAGTAAAGAAAGAAGGCAGGAGTGGAAAAAAAGAATGTGTAGAAGAGCAATCTTTCCATTTGTCTTTGACAGCTTTAACATCTCAATTACATTACTACCAAGCGAACAGCAAGCAAAGGTCACGATTTGCTTATCGCAGTCACTGTTACTGTCATTTGCATCTGTGCTGCCAGACTAAAAATAATTCAAACACAGCAGGCTTTCAGCTCACAAGTGCTGTCTGTTTGGCTTGTTCAGGGGTGGGGGGGAGGAGAGGAGGTATACAGAAAGACATAATAGGGAGTAAGAGAGCATGGGGAGGGAGGGATAAAGACAGTGTGAGTACATGTTGTTGTTTCTAACAGCGCGGTAGGAGGAGAGGAAAAGGAGGGGGATGTGGAGGAGGAGGAGGAGGAAGGGGTGCACCCTCTCTCTCTCCGGGCTGAGCCGGTGATGTATCCCAGCAGCCCTGTAGCAACAGGAGACCTGGGTATAAAAAGCCCTGTTGCGGGGGGAACCCTCCTGAGAGTCTCTCGGCCGCAGCATGACCAGGACCGGGAGCCTGAGATTGTGGACTTGAACAAAACCATGCCCAGCCTAACCGCCGAGCCACTCCACACACAGCGCTTCATCATGGACAGAGATGACAGGAAGAGAAACAAGAACATGTAAGTGAAACTTTTACTTTGACGGGGGGCGAGCCGGGGGGGTTTGAGGGCTTTGAATTCATAACATGTCAATTTGGTTGAGAAGGTTCTGTCAGCAAAAAGACAATTCATCCATACACAGTAAAGGAACAAAGGCATGCACAAACATAACATTATTTCCATGGATGCTCAGTACACTAGAAATATAGGAACTAGTCTCTAGGTGCTTCATGGTAATATCTGAAAATAGTGCAAAGAAAATAGTACCTAACTTTACTATGCCACATGCTCTCTTTTCTAATTGCTAAATGCCCAGCATACTTTGACATCTTCACTTGAAGCTTAATACACAGCAGTAAATCCAGGACGGACGTATTAATATAATTCCTATCTCTACACAGCGGAAAGAACTTCATGTGCCGACTCCAGTGCATGTTCTCACACTCGTCAAGCTCCGAGAGGTAAGGAGACTTATTGAGTGTTTTGCATACATTTCAGTTTTAAAAATAGCCAGGCTGCTTTCGATCATTTCCATCTATGGCATTTCGAGAGGATTCAAATGAACTAGGGACACTGTGTTTGCTTTGGCACGGCTCGACATGTCCAGCGGTTGAACAATTTTTTGAAAGAATTTGATAAAGTGCATCTGTAAAGCTTTCTTGATTAAACCCGCTTCTGTGTTCTCGCATCACGTCGCTCCATCGCTTTCATTTTAGCCCAAATTTGATTGTGGTTGAGTAATCCAACATGTCCTTCTCTCCCAGCAGGCTAAGTTTAGAAGATACCCAACAATGGTCACAGTCACTGGAAAGGCTTCTTGAGTCTAAATGTAGGTTGCGATTCCCCTGAGGATACTTTGAGAAAAGTGAATGAATTTTGTGATAATTTAAGAGATTTAAGAGAATAACTTGATCGCTTTTCCATGCTTTCCTCAGATGGACTGGCTACCTTTCGCAGCTTTCTGAAATCGGAATTCAGCGATGAGAATATTGAATTCTGGCTGACCTGCGAGGACTACAAGAAAATCAAGTCTTCGTTCCGAATGTCTTCAAGGGCCAAGAAGATATACGAGCAGTTCATAAAGGCAGAATCTCCCAAAGAGGTAACATTGGTAGAACTTTCTTAGAATAAAATCAGACAAATACATGCACGCATCACTCAATTCCTTACTTTTATCTCAGAATAATAGATTCCACGTAGAGCGCTGAAAGAGTTTGCAAAGTGTAGAAGAACAGGGTGCTTAATGAAGAATCTAAAACTCTTGGCTCAAATCCCTCCATTCCTCTCTCTCTCCGACTCCCTCCAGATCAACATTGACTATCACACTCGGGAGCAGATCAAGAGGAACGTCAAGACTCCCACTGTGCATTGCTTCGATGACGCTCAGAAGATAGTTTATGGGCTGATGGAGAGGGACTCGTATCCACGGTTCCTCAGGTCGGACATTTATAGAACCATGCTGGAAAACCTCGCCGCTGACGCCACAAAGGGGTGAAAGCGCAACCAACGGGAAAGGGACAGAACATTAAAAAAAAAAAACCCTAACTGGAATGTTTGGGCTCCTTCAGGAGGGAGGGGCGACCGAAGGAAGGGAGGAGGGTCGGCCCGTTCGGCACCACAGACAGATACAGAGGCCTTACAACTCTGTCCTGCAATGGGAGGATCCCCACACTGAGCACTGTGCACCTGAGGACCGTCCAACAGGAGGAGGAGAAAAAAAACCTGCATGACCATCAATAACGATAATGACTCTGTAGTGTCTGTTTGCACTGGATGATAGGCTTGTGTACGTAGGTGAATTGAATGTCTTTGACGATGAATGAATCACTGGGCAACTGACGCCCACTCTGACGGCGGCGCTGCGTCAGCAAAGCATGCAGCGGCCCTCCCTCAGCCATCTCTGGAGAGGTGCTTCCTGTGCAGATAAAGATTGAGGATGTAAGATGCAGTGGTCACACTCTGTTAGTTTGTGTGTGTGTGTGTGTGTGTGTGTGTGTGTGTGTGTGTGTGTGTGTGTGTGTAGGTGTGTGTGTGTGTGTGGCGTGTGAGCATTTACAAGTTGAATCCTTCAACTGCCGCAGCCACATGGGCCATTGCTAAAAGAGTTTATGCTCTGCAACTTATGTGATGATAAAGAAGACAACAAATAGGAGGGAGGACTCAGTAGTGATACGCCATCCTTGGTAAAGGGTTGCAGAATGCCACTTAGCTTGCCAAGGGGCATTCTGGGACACTTCAAGAGGAGATTCTTGCCAGGGTTCAACCGAGATGGGTTTTTGAAGAAACCGATACCGATATTTTTGAAGCTGCTGATAGCTGATATTTTGTGCCAATACTTCTTAAAAAATTCCAAGAAATTCCAAGTAGCCTTCTATGTTTCTCTATCCACTGAAACCCAGGAAAATAATAATAATTGAAATAATACTAAACCCTATTCGTCCATACTCAAAGGGTATCCCATAGACACCTGGTGTAATATTGATTAACCAAACTACAACATGTCCATTTTATTGGAGGTGGACAATGCTAATTTTTTGACAAAAGGCCAAAATCAGCCCAAAATATCGGTACTAATTCCTTAATTCTTACTATACTGAAATGTCAACAAGACATGAGGGGGTTGTTGATTTATTCAGTGCTAAATGATTTGAGTGAAATGATTGTAGAAATAGGATGTTTTCACCTTGCACAATAAGATTTTCTTGTATATCCTGAGAACATGCCTTTTGATTGCTTCCCAAAGCATGTTGTTTGAATGTATTATTGGGGAGTTGATACACGAGGTTAGTACAATAAGTTAAGAATAAGAGTTAAACAATGTCCTATTTATTTCGCATTGTCACCATTTGAGTACAAAGTTTGTTGTAGACTATTGAGGTGCTTGTACAAATGATATGGATGCCATTAAATTATTCAAACAACTTGGAACAAAGTGAGCTTTTTTTAGAGCTGTACTCTAGTTTCCCCTCAACGGTGGCAACTCACATTATAGCTTTTTTTTGTACTCAGCCTGTGTTCATGAATGCAATCTGACAGTCTGTTTAAAGAACGCAGCGATGCACTTCCAGAGAGAACCAGCTCAAAACATCAGAGGGATTAATGCACATTTCAGATTATATAATAATTGTCAGTGCCTTGTTTGATCTAATACTTTTCCCTCCATAAGCATGGAAATATAAAGGCTGTGCCAAGTTGCAGTCTGAGCGAGACTTATTTTCTCCGGTGTGGAGCAGCAGTGACTTTACTGGCGAGTTGAAAGCATTCGAACACAGTTACTTCTGAGCACTGTAAAAAGATGACCTTCAGGAATTCGAGTTGTAAACACTTTAGTTTAAAAAAGATTGTAGACTGTTGCAGGTGGAGTGGAGCTAATCAGTCGGCCCATCAGTCTTTCCTATCAAATCGATTTTCTAAATCACAAATTCAGGCTGCAGCAGAGAAAATAACTAATTGTGACCCCGTAGATTTGCCCTATTTGGCCAAATGAAATTCTGGCAGCAGGTATGGTCACTGGGGGAAATCTTCTCCACCCATGGGAAGTGATGCATCCAAACTTAAGAGGGGAAATAGAAACTGTCTCCTAAACAGCAGCATGCGAGCGCTCTGTCCAGAGACAGATGGACTCGCCAACGTTAGATCTTCTGCCTCTCTCGTCCCTTTGGTGTGTTTGGTTTAAAACGATCACAGACCGGCCCGGGTTGGTAAAGCGTACTGTGTGCAATTTACTGACATCGCATTACATGATATCTGGGCAAGTTCCATTTTTTCAAACAGTGAGCTCTTGCTGCCATTTGGAGTTGCCCACATTAGGGGGCTAATGTAATCACAGGGATTAGCACTGTGGGTTCTTACTAATAGAGAGACTCAAATTTGATTACCACTGTGCATATGGAGAAAAAATATAGATTGAAATTGATGTGGAAAAAATCCCAGCCAGTTCTACTCCAGACCCCGACCAGATGTACATATATTTCCTAGTGGCAATGTAGTAGAACTAGTGTAGTGTAGTGTAGAACTGCACAAACCATCAATACAATGGGTTTTTGTTTATTAGGGCAACAACTTTCTCTTTTTGAACTGGGATCTATTTATAGGGTACACTAATTGAAGGCATTCACAACATTTTCTAAAGTTCAGTTCATGGTCTCCAACACGACATTTTGAACGTTCCCTTTTGAAATTTCCGCAGGCAGATTATTCAGACAGGCAGCACACCAATGGTACCAAAACACACAAGAAGAATGATGCAAAGTCAGAGCATTGAGCTTTAGGTTTGAGGTCTCTACTTTCACAGTTTATGGAAACTTCAAAATAAAAATGTTCTCTGTGATGTCTGACAAAGGATATTTGTTTGCTTGCAGTTTCCTGTTATCCTTTTATTTTATCACTGACAGACATCTGTTGACTTGAAAATGAAGTGCATCATTGATAATATGTGCAGCTTTAGAAACAGGAAGGGCTGGAGTTCCAGTTTCTTATGAAATCAGTCATTGTGAGAAGTGAAATTTAACCCTTACTCACTGCATAACGAAATATTCATCAGATTGTACTGTATGCTAGAAATTTCCTTTCCTTTCCTTCCCAATTTCCTTTTTCTCCCCACATATTTTTTTTTCTGATGTCCATTCAAATTGATAAATTCACAGACGTTATTTGTAAGATAGGGATTCACGTAAATTATTGCTATGACCCACAGTAGTGCAGGTCACCTGTGTGGATAAAAGCCACATAAATAACAGAAACCGTAATTTGTGCCAAAGCTGTTTTATTTGTAATTAACCGAGATCCATAGCCTATAGAGCTGTGGAATTGGTGACGAATAGGAGAATGCTTTTGTGGACAGTATTTACATAGAAATAAGCTTCATTTTGTACCGGCGCAGTCAGAACAGAAACAGAAAATGAAATTGCACTCAAATCCCCTGCAAATCATCACAGTTAGTACATTATACCTTTCTATTTTTGCCAGTTGATTTTGAAGTACAGTATGTTGGTAAGGTATCGCAGACAAAGGGCTGGACAAACTCTGTTCTCTCATCTATTTATTATTTATACAAGAATGTAATAGATGTTGGACAGTGCAAGCACAAATGGCCCAGGCATAGAAATAGCATGTCACTTCATCAAAAGTTGTGTTCTGTTTTGTTTTTAAATGTATGAATCTACAGGCCTTATAATAAAAACACTAACAACTTTTTGTTAATAAAATGTCAGTCCTCTTACTTTGGATGAAAGTGTTAGCATGGAGCCTACTATCACCCAACATAGTGCATGCTAAAGTGTTAGGATGGAGCCTACTATCACTCCACAGAGTGCATGCTGAAGTGTAAGTTGACCAATAGGAAATCTCCCAAAAGTCTGGATGTATACTTTGCCTGCTAATAAATTAAGAATTGAATAATCTGTTATTGTACACTGTATGAGTACACGGTATGTTGTAAACTATCTTGATGGGGTGGCATTACATTTTTCCAACATTTAGAACTAGAAGATTGTTTCTGTGAAATCCTCTCCCCAAGTTTCCGCTCATTGACAGCCACAAAAAGTAACATTATTGTATCAGTTTAAAAACAAGCCCATGGACAGCTTAAGGGTACAGTAGTGTTCTGTTTGGGACTTGAGGTATTCGCAGCGAGGACAAACTCTGCAGCCAGTGCTGGGAATCACCTTCTGCGTAAGGCGCATTTGGACGGACTGCCTGCCTTAGTGGAAACTTGGCTCCGCTCTTCGTCCACTTCTAAACAGACAGCTGCTTACACACAGTCTGCACATCATAATAAACACACGAGGCGAACACCATGTTTTCACCCAGCGAAGTGCCGAGCCGGTGTAAGCGGAGGAAAGGATCCCAGTAGTAATCGTAATGTACACAGCGGGTGACGCAGATGCATTGTACCGCTGATAATCTAGAACAAAATGTGATTATTCTTTAAATCTTGATGTCTCTTCCACAGTGGAATGCATTATGGCTGTTTCTGGGATACGCTGGAAAGGTCAACCTCCACGAGATGACTGGAATGAAGAGCGCACAGTGTTTAAATGGCCTTCTTCTAAACCACACATTGATGGTACACATATTTCAGAACTGGTTTGAATATTGGAAACCATGCATTCTTCATGTGTGGTCAAATATTTCCAACTCCTATTTTGCAGTTGTGATACTTGCTGCTGATTTTAACTCATCATCATCATCATCATCATCACAATTATTTATTATTTACAAAAGAAATGTGAAAGTGACCACATATCTAAAACATGGGGGGGTGTTGTTTGTTTTTCCATTGCATTTTCAGGTAGACAAACTGTAGTTGCACTAGAATCAGAAACACATTCACAACCACAGTACATTTGCATGCAAACAATGGGCTGAATGGAAACACGGCTGGGGTTGATACCAAACAAAGATCATGTGGGTTATTCATCTACTGTGCAAAAAACAGGTCCTACAGGTTTTAGCCGAAGCAAACAACAATGGCAAATTTGACCCAGTGCCCTGTTAAGATACAGAGCGTACCTGTGTATTGTATACATAAGGATGTGCAGGCGTGTACATGACATCCACCACGTACAGAAGACAAGACAACAAAACTGATCATCTGTGCTTGAATCAATGGGCAGTTCAATGGGCATCAGTGGTTTTCACAGGCTTGACAGTTGTATTGTTTTAGTTGGCCTGTAAGACTGCCATGGCAAACATTTGCTGACATTTGCTGGATGCACTTATGTAATATTTAATCAGTTCCTTAGCCACGTAGCACAGTAACCTCTATAAAGGCTTAGTTAAATATACAGCCAGACGGCAGCAATATTATGCATGATCAATGCAGGTGTAAGTACCAGTGATCTCTCTCTCTCTCTCTCTCTCTCTCTCACACACACACACACACACACACACACACACACATTTCTATTTTTGATCAGGTTGATTGTATCTGTAAAGCAAACAGAAGTTAATGTAAAAGGAATGTAAGACAGCGCCTTCAGTGGTGCCACCATTGCTTTGCTTTTCCTTCAAATGTCTCATAGAGTTAAGAGGATGTTGCGTCATCCTCTTTGTACCAACCTGTCATACCTTAATAGGTCATCATCACAAAATGATTGCTTCACCGCCGACACACCCTGTGTGATTAGTTCATTCAATATGAGGACTCACTCAATAAGTAAGGTTCAATAGTTAAAGTAAAAGCTTCCCATTTATTTGTTAATAGAGATGCTGGTTAATACAGCATATCACTATATTTGGAATATTTGTCATCTAATATAAAGTATAATGTGGTGTAACATTGTTGTAAAGTCATGATAAAACATGACTATATCAGAGCTGGTCACATTTGGGGGCCAAGGGCTCCTTGCAATAGGAGGGACCTAGCCATACCTAAAATTACCAAAGTTGCTACACCATGGTTTTTTTAAGTAGGCTATGTGCTGTTTACAAACTAATACAAATTTTTAGTCACATGATATTTCTCTCAAACAAGATTACATCATTTTAAAAATAATTTGATAATAACTTTGAATTTCAAAGTTAAAGCACCAGCAGTAGCGACAATAACAGATAGAGGACCATATTAATTTAGTAGATATCTGGTATTAGTATTAAAGACCAAAACATGTTTTACATGGTTTGACAAACATTGGAGAAAACCTGACCAAATGGGGTGAACAAGATATTCAGTTTTATATTTCAGTTTTATTAATTTCTCAAAGTATCAGTAGCAGTTCCAAATAAAAAAGTAAATGTAAAAAAAAAAGTTAAAAAAATGTATTAGTTTTTGATCAATGATGGAAACAAAAAGTTCTTGGTAGTGGACTCAAACTTTTGGACCCCACTGTATTTGCTTCCTTCCTCCACACAGAAAACACACAAAAAAATTCCACCACCACCAACGTTATTCTAGAGGAAAGGAGTTTCAGTCTGCTGTCGACGTCACTGTCTCCTGACCTTAGGTTTAAAAATGGAAGCACACAGGATACTCAGGGATGGGGATGTTTACGCAGTCACAGCCTATCACTGCCTTGGGGCTCTTAGAGTCATACCAGGGCAAGCCGGTGTATACACAGTGGGAGCCAATCGCATTAGAGACCTGCCGTTCCGGGCCCGCCTCCAGCCTGCCGTGCTCTGGATCGTACTATAAAGTCGTCTGACAGGTCAAGAGGGAGAAGGAGACTTGGGAAAGGCTTTGAGACTAAAAACATGAGAGAGAGCCTTGTAGGTGTGTCCTTTAGCAGCATGGCATTCACAGACTGCATTACAGTTTCTGACCTATCCACAGAGAAAAAGGGAATCAAGTGAGTTAATACTGTGTGTGGCTGGTTATGCTGAGCTTGTAAAAGACATTTAATGTCCAGAATGATAATGCATTGAATGGTGTCCTTGATAAGTGAACTCTTTTTTTTTTCAGTAGGAAAAACTGGAGAATGAGAATAGGATTCTTCTTGAAGACAAACTCTTCCCAGGCAGCGCTGAGGAAAAACAGATCCTACAGGTAAGGCAAGAGAGAGTTATGATGGATTTATGCCTCACATACATCATTTTATTCCAAGTACAGTAGAGTTTTGCTTATAAATTTGCAATTTTTGAGAGGATGAAATCTGTATTTTTTGTTAATACTGAGCTAAATATCAATTTAAAAAAAGAAGCATATTCAAAATAGATACAAAGCAAAACACCTCTGTTGGTTTTTTGGATCTTCCATTTCAAAGTAATAGTTTCTTGCTGTAGCTTCTCTAACGCAACTCTTTTTTTCTCCACCCTCAGGCCGACTGTCGACGATGTGAACCAATGGGCGCAGTCACTTGACAAGCTACTTAGTCACAAATGTAAGCATCATGTACCGCAGTATTGCAGCACGATTGCATAACATGGTCTCAAAGGTCAACACAGTAACTGAAGGCAGTTTATGGCTGCAAGAAGGCGAAGGCTGTAATGGGCTTGCACTTACATTACCTTGTACTAATGGATGCAGGGTGAGCATGTAATCCTCAGCTGACATCACTGGCCGTCTTCTTACATTGTTCTTACATTGTTCTCTCTCTCTCTCTCTCTCTCTCTCTCTCTCTCTCCTGCAGAT
>CABFOQ010004974.1:5632-20294 GCA_900660455.1 Gephyroberyx darwinii | reverse complement strand
ACAGAATAAAACAGCAGAAATATACAACAGAAATATACACGAGGATATTATAAAGTGCAGTAGTGAAAAGTGGAAAGTGACCTGTGGTGTTAACAGTAGTTAACAGTAGTGCAAAAATGCTCATTTAGAGTTCAGCAGTCTGATGACCTGGGGGAAAAAGCTGTTACAGAACCTGGTGGTTCTGCACCAAATGCTGCAGAACCTCTTTCCAGAGGCCAGCAGGGAGAACAGACCATGTTGGGGGTGTGAGGAGTCACTGATGATGTTCCTGGCTCGGGACATGCAGTGTTTAGGTGCGATGTCCTGAATAGAGAAGTAGTAGCAGCAATAGTAGCAGTAGTAGTAGTAGTACAGTAACAGTAGTGGTGGTAGTAGTATAGACTTGGTAGTAGTTATATCTTACCTGGCAATTTGACATGCTGGTCCATGTCAGTTTTTACCTACACGGACACAGACTCAGATGTTGGTTTGGATGTGATTTAGAAGCTGTACTCAATGTGGAATTCATCATTAGTCGTTGACTAAAGACTAGATCTGCTCTGTCAAGTTTTATAAACTCTCTCCTTCTCTCTTCCTCTCACTCCATTAATCTCCAATTAAAAAAAGATTATCTCCCTCTCTGTTGTCTGTCTATCTCCTTATGCTCCCTCACACCTCTATACTTTTGTCTTTAATTCACTACCTTTCACCCTCCATCTCTGTAATTCAAATACAACCTTAATTATCTCCCTGTTTTCCCTCTGTCTCTCCGTTTCCCTCTGTCAAGCCCAATATCTAATTCTTATTCGATGATTGCAGAAAAGTAAACAAGCTGGCAAAAGGTCAAGTAACACTGATGCAAGGCACTTTTTAACTATTTGATTATTTGACTCCTTGTCTCTGCTCTCCCCTCCCCTCCTCTCTTCTTTCTCCTCCTTTCTTCTCTTGGCTATTTTCTTCTTTTCTCCTCAGCGATTCCCTCCTGTGCTCTTCTCTACAATTCTTCCCTAAAGATCTGAACTTCTAAACATGCTTAAACTTTCTTGAAAACAATGTAATACTTTTTTAATTAACTTTTTTTACCTGATTTGAAACCAATCTGTGAAACGACCTTTTGTTTTCTGGGTACCTCTGAAAATAAAAATGTCTTCAGAGGGATAAACCATGCTTGTTTAATTAAAGGCTAGAATAATATTTATATATATATAAATCCTCATTGTGATTCATTTTGTTTCCAGTTGTTCACTGTTTTTCAAATATTTTCCTTTTTCAAAACTACTCTCTTCTTGACCTATACAGATTTTGGGAGCTGGACTAATGTAGATCAGTTTACCCTGGTTCTAAGTTTGTAACCCACTAAGAAGATATGGCTATCCCCTCAGCCCATAGAAGCTTATATCATCCCTCCATTTTTCTATTTTCATTCCTCATAAAATATATATATTAAATATAAATATATATCAATATTACTGTCTCCTAGTATTCATTGTCCTGTCATAGAATCCTGTATCATGTTGGCTACTGTCTTTTTCCAGTAATGCTGTGATTTTAGCTTTCCATTACCTGTAGTAAAGACCACTGGAACTTGTTTTCTCTTGTATAAGATCTGACTAATGTGGACTACTGTGGCCTGCATCTACTAATAAAGATGTTCTCTGTTTTATTTCTCCATTGAAAAGCCCAGAGAGGCACGTCTGACCCTTTTAGAATAATCAGTAGGACAGGATATCACTTTAAACGGAGTGACGTTTTTCAGGTCCTGACTATACCCAGTAATGCAATCTTTGTTCATTCCTCACAGAAAAACCGAGAGAGGCCTGTTTCGATCCTGGTAACATTATGAACGGCAGTCGGACTGGTTATGACTATAAACTGGCCTCCCAGGTCACCTACCACTGTCATCATGGCTACACAACAGTGGGTGGGGATACCATCACCTGTGTCCTGGGGCATGATGGGAAGCCGGTGTGGGACAGGGCACTCCCTTCATGTAAAGGTAGGACACATTAAGCCTACATCCATACACGCACGCACGCACGCACGCACGCACACACACACACACACACACACACACACACACAGGGGGACTTGACTAATTGAATGGCATTGTTGTAATATAGTTCAATGTCTTTTTAAAAAGAAATACAATAAATAAATGTAGACATTGTGAATTTTGCATCATAGTCATTGTTTGATTTGAAAAACAACCAAATTGACACAGCTTTCCCCATACTTTTATTTGTTTTTTATTTAACTGTATATATGAAGATCTCTATTTCCAAATGCTACATCAACATTTGCTGAAAAATCATTACGTGTAGTTTATCCTTAAATAGCTCTAAAATAGCTCTACAGCACTAAAAGTGTATTCACTTTGCCAGCACAAACTCACGTTACTATACTACTATCTGTTGAAATATACCATCATATGATTTTAAATATTGTATTGTTAATCATTTTGTAATAGTAGGTGTGACTTTTCTAACGATTGGTGTCTCATTTTTTAATCAAACTTTTCACTCAGCACTTCAAAATCAGTGTACTTTAGAAACATATTAGAAGCATATGTTGCAGAAAAGGCAACTTCTCGAGAATAGAGAAAAAACGTTTTGTCTTCCATTTGACTCCATTGTATTTCTGATATTTTAAAGAGTATTTGGATGGGTACCAGGTTCATGAAGCATTTGACGAGCCATTTTAAAACCATCAGCTAATCCTCATCGCAAGTCTGTACACAATCTATAAACATGTTCTATAAACTTTATCGATAAACATCCCTACAGACACACAGAGGAATGGTGGTAAATGATTTTATTTGCAGAAATATATAGAAAACTTTATGAAAAACAAATAGGTGAGAATGATTTCATTCACTTAATGTATTCAAAAAAATGATTGTTCAGTATCAGTATTGAATTGGAGGTACACATGATGGTATCGGTACTGTACATTTCAAAGTTAATGGTTACCATAGAACTCCATTTCCGCTGGAGGACAAACCCACTCAATACGTTGAAGGCCGATTTGTCAAAACCTTGTTTCACGGTATAACAATATTCAACAAGCCATAACATTCTCATATTTTCCCCCGTTTAAATGCAGAATATATCATTTTGTAGATCCGATCTTGCTCATCCATATGAAGTGAAAATCCAAAAATGCTTTCTCATCCTTAATTGCTTCTTTGCCGCTTGTGTCACATTTTGTACATGCGGAAGGATTGTTAGCTGCTAGTTACAGTAAAACCTTGGAAATGCAAGATTCAGTGGGTCACTGATGATAAATTGTTTGGGGAAATTGGAGTAAATTGAGATCTATTGTTTTTTTTATTGATGTCTTGAAGTCATACATATTGATGATCTCTCTTATTGTATATTGAAGCAGCCCTCTAGTCTTGGAGAAATAACTAGACTCACTGGTTCAGAGAGGGAGAGAAAGAGAGAGAGAGAGAGAGAGAGAGAAAGAGAGAGAGAGAGAGAGAGAGAGAGAGAGAGGCTGGGCCTATGTTTATGTGAAACAGAAGAAGAAAGCATTTCATTTGGGGTTAGCCTGCTCTGTTTTCTCTCCCTCTATATATATATATCCCTCTCTCCCTCTCTCTCTCCCTCTCTCTCTGATGTTTAACCTTTTAAATGCCAGCGGGGACTTCATTTACCAAGGCTGTGATGTGCATGTCTGCTTGTTTGACCACAGAGAGATGACACAAGAGATTATAAGGGACTTTACGGCAGATTATCTTTCACAACTCTATTCTGTTGTGTTGTTTAAGCGTCTCAATACATGCCTTTATCAGAGATGTGACTGAGAACATAGAAAAGCAGGAGCAAAACAGTTTTGTGTGCAAAGAAAACAAAAAAACTAAAAAGTGTTTCATTACAAAATGTCATAAAACCACTTTGGATAAGCATTGTAACCTGTGTCATGTTGTCATGTTTTGGAATGAAACTGTTCATTGTCCATGTCAATTATGTTTTAGGATGTGCATAGCTCATGTATTTGCACATGACTATTCTATATTATATGAGTTTATACTTTATACCCAAGTCAAATCACAGCAGGTAATACACAGCATCCCCCAAGGACCGCTGGAAAAAACACCATCAATATGTGTCACTGTACGGCTGAAATGAGAAGGAGGCTATCCATCCCTAGCACATAACACTGTGTCATCATCAACCTGTCAGGTATGACAGTAACATTGTTTATGCCCCTCTCCATAAGCATTTCCAAAATGCGAGGAAAAGCGGATAACCCCAGAAACACTGGTAGTGTTTCTTAAAGCACTTTCTTGAGGGACCTTCACTTGCTGCAGCGGGCTTAGCTGAATGCAAACCCGGACATGCATTCCACAAGTTCTTGTGGAAATTGATTTTGGAAAAGACATAAAAATAAAGAGTGGGAGGAGAGAGAAGAGATGGTCAAAACAGAGAACATGCAGTGGACAAATGATAGCCAGGGATCCAACTGGGTCTGCTATGGTAGTATGAAGGAGAAAAGAGCTTTGCTATAGGCAGGCAGGCAGAGGCTGTCCAGCATCTGGCTAGCTGCTGACCCCCTATCAGATACTACAGACACACTCTGGCAGGGAGATATGGAAAACGCTGAAACTATGTCTACGCTTAATGCTAATCAAAGGAAATATAACTTGCACATGAAGGAAAATGGCAAGTCACCACCAGCACTGACACAACACTGAAATCATCAAGAGTCAAACAAAGATACGAAGGCTTGCCAATTACTGTGATCACACAAGATGAGGATCAACTTTTGTCAGCAAATTTCTCCATCTTCCCCAATTAGTTATTATCACTGCATCTGAGACGCAAGATTCTCTGCAGTCAGCCAGTTTGTCATTTAGTTAATGGGCTTAGACCTTGAATATAAACTATAATAAATTATTATAGAGATAAGTTGAGCATGTATTTTTGAATCCAGTGTCCTTTAAGATCTAAGGAAAGATCTCCTCTCAAGCTCTGAGCCAATTATTATTAAGACTGAGTCCAGTATTTATTGTGTATCTCTGTAGACAAAGAAAGTTGCTCATGCGATGCTCAAATAAACAATCTGAATGACATGTTTGACCAGTAACATTTTTGATTATGATGTTCCAAGTGAAAGGGGGTGCAGTAAAGTCATGCATTTAACTGTAAAACTCACAACAACCAGAATAAAGAATAAAGAATTGCTTCAGCGGCTCCCTCATGGTGCTACTCAAGCAAACAGGCAAGCAACACCAAGGAATGCTAGGAACCCCTCCCTACTGGGTGAGGCCAGGTATTCATTGTCTCTGTCTTTCTTTTATCACTATCCCACAATGTGGAATAAAGATAGAGTGTGTGTAAGCAGCCTTTGTGCAGGGTGCAATCAAGGTCAGGCTATAGTCATGAAGCAGCACCGACCCAGCTCTTTAAAACCGTTATGCTGTTCCTATGGAAATCACGGCATGTTTGTGTCACATAGAGAAATACCAGGAATCATAAAGACTGCTTACATTTTGGTGTCTACACTTTTGTTTCTTGCTTTTTTCATCTTGCATTGAAGTATTGATGGCGCTAATGGAAGGAAACAACATATCTGGGGGGAGGTGGGGTTCCCAGCATTGCACCAATTACAGTTAAATACCTCAAAGAACATTTGCTAAATGTTCACCAGATGGCCGAATCTGTGCTTTTATTTGTGTCAAAATGTGTGTTTATTTCTGCAGGAAAAAAATGTTCACTGAGATGTTTAATTGCAATGCACACATTTAGACTTCAGCTTCTTCTCTCTCCCCATCTTCCTCTCTGTCTCTGCCTGTCTGTCTCAAGCGAGGTCACTGGCACTGATCGATCTGCGCAATCCGTGCAGCGACCATGTTGTAGACAAATGTAAAGAACCAGACTTGACACCTCATTTCATCCGTGGGCGGTTCGCCACACGCAGACCTATAGTCCATGTTCTGGCCAGGCAACTCTCTGGCGCCGTGCCCAGCTGCTCTGTTGGCCAACCAGGTCTGCTTGAGATGGATGGATAGATTACAGTCCTGCCAGAGAGGCTGAGTTTGATCAGATGGGTGGAAGGAGAAACCGGTGACAGCGCATGCAAAGCAGATGTTGAGAAAAAGACAAACTGTGACAAGAAAGTGAAAAACCAAAAGGGATGCGCCTGGCACAGATGATGCTCTCACACAAACACGTTGGTGCATGCATAGTCAACATGTGGACGCAGAGACACAGGGCTACCTGAGGCCTCTTTCCTTGGGCTGTCTGTAAAGCCGTACATCCATACTGCATGTGGAGAGAGGGAAGGAGACAAATAGAGAAAGGCATAGTTATTCAGTTTGTCACCATGCAGAGAGATACATTCGATAGAGCACATCCTTATCTCAAGACACCCTTTTTTAAGCTCGGCCTTAGTAGGGAAACTTCTAGGGATAGGTTTTGCAGTTTGTCCAGAGTCGCCTTTTTTCTTCTGTTTCTCTAGTATGTGTTGAACCTCACATGTGTAAACTGACTGGTGGATTTACTATAAGACCCGGGAGTAAGCAGTTCCACAGAGCCAACTTCCAGCTAAAATAATCTAATTCAAGCTTAGTTTGAACAATTAAGATGAGTGTGTTTTCACTACTTTAAACCAGACCCGAGATGTCAAGCATGGATCACAGTGATTCACAGTGGAAACGACAGAGCTGCAAAGAGAGAGAGCTGTGACTTTCATGGCTGCAGGCCAGCAGATGCTCATCAAGCTGTATGATAATTAAAAATATAACGAAAAAGGCAAAGCTATCACCTCTAACAAAACCAGAGAGAAAGTTTGGCAATATACTGCAGATCAGTGGTGTGTGTACAGTCTGGCTTGTTGGCACCTTAGCCAACAGGCGAGATATTAACAAGATAGTTTACATTTCCATTTTCAGAAAAATGTGTTTCTATGCAAGATAAGCAATAACTTAAATCAATATTATTACTTGTATATATGTGAATATGCCATCCATGCGCTCTGCATGTTGGTTCCACCTCATGTTTATTGTGTATCCTATTGTATTTTATATTGTTTTTTGTGATACTGCCATCTATCTATCTATCTATCTATCTATCTATCTATCTATCTATCTATTAATATTTCTGTATCATACCACACAAATAGTAGTAGTTAACATGGGTATTCAGTAATTGAAATTTCCACATTCATCCCCAGGTTCTACTGTTCTATCAATAATAAGAGCATTTTGCCAATCTATTTCTTCTCTAGCTTCTCTAATTTGTTTTTGTCGGCCTACTAATTTTTACTTTGAAAGACTATCAAATTAAAATTTCCTTTTGCTTGAAATAAAGCTGTCATGCCTTTGTTTTGCTTTAACCATAACAATATATTAAATATAGCTAAAGAAAAACAATAGTGTATTATTCAGCCATACGGTCCCACGTGACAAGCTTGTAACTAGCACCCTGCTAATTGTCACTTGTTCTTTTCATACATCCTGATCAGGGCCAAGTCCTGAATTATTATCTGCAGCACAAACAAAATCACTGTCAATATATCAGTGGGCTAATGTTGACATCAAAATACATTGTTTTTCAGCGTCATAGAAAGCGCTTCCACTCCCATCTGGGAATAATATGCTGGTAGATGTGAGAGAGCATAACAGTACTGTGGCATCTGATGTGTTTCAGTGAATGGAGTACATCTGAGGGCAGGAGCAGATCTGAAGTATTCACACTGTAGCAGGGTGGTCCTGACTGACCTATGTTTTGGTACTTTATATACATACCCCCTATTCTTCATCCCTTATTCAACCCTTCCCTCTCCTACACCTCTAGACATTCCCTCTCTCTCCAACCAATTCCATTCTCTTGTTCAAAGGATCCCCTTTCCCTCATCTTGTCCTTTCTCCATTTCTTCCATCCTTCTCTCCTGACCTCCTGGAATGTCTGAGGTGGGTGTCGGCCTCTTCTGAAGGCTTTCCTTACTCCCCACCCCCCTTCCTCAACAAACATCTCAGACCCCAACCAGGAAATTAAACGCCATGCATCAGAGAAGGCAGGGACTGGGGAGGTGGTGACCAAGATGCACGTTTGATTAAGCTGATTAAGCTTAGATTGAGATGGGTTGCCATGGTAAAAATGAACAGCTGGCTTTACAAACTGAGAGGCTTGTAGTTCATATAAGTAATAAAAAATCCTTTCTTCCCTGGAACTGTCATCTCTACCTGAAAGTGAGCCCAACACTAGCTGGAGCACTGCCAGTGAAAAAAGGCCAAGTGCATTAGGGGTGACCATAACAATATGAACCAAGACCAGGGCAGGGCAGACTACTGAGAATAAGCAAGAATGTCCTACACTGCAAAAAATGTCCATTGTCATATATGCTTTTATTTAGTCCAAAAAACTAGTTTTGCTTAAAGTAAAGGTATCCCACTTCTGTCAATGCAACTCAACATGTTTGAAGAATTTTCTTGAACCAGGCAACATTATGAGCTCACTCCAAATTCAAGACTCACGTCATTTGATTCAAGAAAATGTTGAGCTGTCTCAAGAATGAAAACAAGTGATTCTCACCCCACTAGCACATTTTTTCACTTGTAACAAAAATAAGATTTTAAGAATGAATATTAGCTTAAATGGTTGCAGATGTATATGGATTTCTACAGTGTGAACAAGCTGGATGGGAAGTTCTCCCAGGCCCAGGCCAGCACAGAGCACCCTAGGGCCAGGGATGGATGGAGTCTGAACTAGCCTCAACTAAATTACTTCACAATTTTTAGTTGTGAAACAGCGTTTACCCACCTATTATAGCTAATACAAATCCTTATGATATGAATTTGCAGTACACATTACAGCAAGTAGTGTTAGACTTAAGGGAATTCAATGAAAATGGGGTCAATTTCAATTATATTCTTCTATTTTTTTTTAATGTATTACATTATGGTCATAAAAGACAGTGTTCATAGTTTATTCACTTTTATTCACCACATTACTGCTCAGGAGACCCCTCCCCAACCTCTACTCTGCCCTTCACATCGTCACCCCACTCTGCAGTGCCGTCCACTACTCAACCCTGGACCCGCTCCAAACATGCTCTCACTGTCACCCACAGATGGATTCACACTCACACCCTGCTCCAGCCCCACCTATTTGCCCCAGTTTCCCCTCAGGGACCATTGAAGTTTCACCTAATGAACATTTAATTAGTTAATGGTCTGCCCCACCTTGGAAAGTTTACACAAAGCTGGTCGGTCTTGAGCCATTTTCTCTCCCTCCCCCCTAGATAGTCTTTTGGTCCCCACTTCTTTTCATTTCGATTGTTCAGCTCCAGGTAGTTTTTCTCCTTCCTTACCTTTGGCTTTTTCCATTGGAGGACAGATACAGAAACGACACCTACACATGAACATGTAACCCACCTCAGAAACTTCCTTCACCTAATTCTACCACTTCCCCCTGAGGCTGTAAGGCTGTTTTTCTAAATTATAAACTTGACCTTTTGAGGAGCTGATGTTTTCATCCAACATCAGCAGCACCCGGTTCTGGATCCAGACGAGTGCTACCCCTGCTGTGGAGCAGACAGCTCCCCTCCCCCTGATTCACGTGAGATAATAAAAGTCAAGTCCCCTCTCTCTATCCACCACACCATAGGGACCCTTTGGCAGATTTGATGTTGGTCCCAGGGGAGGGATAGAGGCTGGTCCCAGGTCAGCCAGGTCAAACCCTGCTCACTACCACCCTAACAGTGATCACTGCTCTAACATCTGATTCATATTAACTCTCCTGTCTACTCTGGGTCCTTTGTCCTGATCACCTTCCCACCCATGCACACACAGCACACACAGCACACGCACACACACAGCACACACACACACAAATGCCTAATTCCTTTCAGGTTTGGGTGATGACGCCACTGTCCAGCAGAACCCAGTGTTTTCTCTGTCCCTCTGCCACTGTGGGTAATTTTCCTAGAATCACGACCCCAAACATCTACATTACCCTGCAATTAAGGGACTAGGGACGGTGAAAAATGGCTTCTCTTAAGTCCTACTTTCTAGGTTTGGATTGGAGGGGCTTATTAGCCATCTGTCTTGTTATTCTATTGACTTAGTAGATTGTGTTTAAAAGACCAGTTCCTGTTGCTGACATCACCACACACCACACACACACACTCACACACACTACAGTCAATCAACACTATGGGCATGGAGGCCAGAGAGAATTACATTTGGCCTTTGGACTAAAACGAATGGAGCAACTGTTCAATATAGCCAGCTAATGTGCTCTCTGAAGCTTCGGTACTTTCAAAGCTTTGGAGGCACTCAAAACTGAAGAGGATGACAAATGACAAAGAAAGAAAAGGAAGGCAGAGGGAGAGGGATTGGGGAAGGCAGAGAGAGGGGGAGACGAACAGGGAGGACAGTGCAAGACAGACAGGGAGAGAAAGAGATATGGAGGCAAACACAGAACGAGAAACAGCAAGAGAAAAGGCTGACGGCATTTACTGCTAGTCATTCACACAGCTAGCTGGATGCTGTCACCTCACAGCAAGACACACAGTCGGTGGCCTAAACGGTAAACACTTGTCACCCAACGCCCAGAGACAAAAGCTAGCAATAACAAATTACCGCTAACCAACATTGATCCAACACCACAGCGAGCAAGTGCCGAACAAACGCTAACAATGTCAACAGCACAAACAGCAAACCAGTATTGATATAACGGTTAGAGGAAGGAGAAAAAAAAAAAAAAAAGGTGAGGTGAACCACCGTATCTCCGAATGTGACACAAACGTCTGTGTCAAATGACATTTGTATGCAAGCGGGGGGGAAGTGAGCGATGACACAGTACTGGCAAAACACAGCCATTACCAATGACAAACATTGGCTTCCCAGTTGAGAGAGTGACACGGCGTGGGTGGACGCTTCAGGGTGAGGTCAAATCGCTCCACAGTTCACATCTGTTCCACAGTTAGCAGTGTCATTTCTGAGCTGGCTCCACTCTCTCTCACTTCCTTCCACTTGCTTCCTTTCCTCGGTTTTGAGTCATGTCACTCTATACCTCTCCTCTTTTAATTCGCTCTTTTTTCACTCTCTCTTTGCCTCTTTTTCTCTTTATTTTGAATCGCATCACTCTCTTTCCTATTCTTTCCTCTCTTTCTCTTCCTTCTTGCCTGTCTCTGTTGCCCTCTCTCTGCTCCTTCTCTCTCTACTCTCTCTTTTTGTTCTGAGCCACTTCACACGCTGGCTCTGGACAGAATTCCCTTTTTGAAACATATCTCCTTCAGATTTAATGGAAAGGAGCTGCGAAGAGTCAAGAGCCGTGCAAACAAAGACATGCACTCCAAGCCCCATCACTCCTCAGACAATAACTCGGCCCGCGTGTTCTGTCATATTGAGATTGCTAAGCCTTGTCTCTTTTCTGCAGATCCCAGATCAATACTCCCTTCACTGCATCTTGCACACACTGACATGTGATAGAAGTTTGTTATTATTATTGACACACTTATGTGCTTATTGTGCTGCTAAATTTGTAAAAGACAGTACAGATGAAGTTCCTATACTTATGTGCTCTTATGTGGAGGTACACATCACTGACATTCAAGATGCTATTCCAAAACAAAACACACTAACAAACAAGTACTTACAAAACAAACAAACTGCCTTCCACACACACACACCCCTACCCACTAACATCACCCTTGCAAACACACCAACAAACAGATACACACACACACACTCCCCTGTCCACGTCTATCTCAGGGCTGTCCCCGTCTCCTATTCCCCCTCTACCCCCCCGAAGTAAACACTATTGGCCACTCCTACGTTACTCTGAAATCTTATCCAGGGTGCCACGTAAACAAACTAGCGCCTGCCTCACATTCTCAACCCCCATGGCCTTTCCAGCCCACCCAGCACCCTCCTCTATTCCGCATCTGGCCCTCACATGGAGGAGTACAGGCCCCATACTCCATCTCTACTCTGCAGGGCAAGGAAGGAGTAGACAGTCAGAAAACTCTCCGGTCCGTCTCTGGGCCTGACTGTCCTCAAAATAACTCCTCTGACCCCTGAACCCCCCTGTTAACTTGAGCTAAGCTAAAGTCAGGGTTTGGTTTCTGTTTAGATGTACTGCAATAAATGTTCATCTTAACATTTCATCTTACATACAGTCTTAAAATCCTTATTTTTCAGTGAGATGATTTCTCTTGTTCCTATTGCCGTTTCATTTTTTGCAATCACAGTGTCTTTAAATAAGGGAGATCAGTCCTTTTGTTTCAAGATAACGCTGCTAAAGCAACAATCCAACATTTTCACGTCACATTTCCATTTTGTTACTTTCTATCTCCAATTAATATGACACAACCTATACCCAGTTCATGAAATCTTTTACATTTGCTGTTCTTTTTAATTTTTTAAAAAATGTCTTACATTATTTTTAAGACATTTCTACTTTATTGGACAGTAACAGTAAGTGTCCACCAGAACACCCCAACATTTGCTGTTCTAAACAGCCGCTAGTGGGTAGGTCTTTCCAGGGAGCTGTCCTCCAGTGCACAGGAAATGATGCATTCCCGGAAGCAGCAACAATGGTTTTGGAGTAATTAGAAGAACTGGGTTGTTAGCAGGAGCAGTGATAGCCACCATGGCGTGACAGACAAATGAAAGAAACACAGAAACTCAAACTTCAACAGAAAGCCCAAGGGAAAAGACGTCACAGTACTGGACATACTGTTTGATTGCCAAGTGATCTCTGGGAAGTACAGTGCAGAAACAACACAGCGATAACTGCTTACCATCAAAGATGTCGCCAAAATTTAAAAAAAAAAACAAGAATCTTGCTCAAAAATAACTGAATAAAAGATTAAATGACATGTAAAGGATAATTCCTTTCCGTTGGCCTTGTTTGTATTGGAGAGCAGCATTACTACACCTACTAGAGGTATGTGGAGCATGGCAGTGAGGTAATCACAAAAACTAGGAAAATAAGGAGCAAATAATAAGCAAAGGGAGAGAAGGCCTCAGGATGTCAGAGTGAGTCTTTTTAGCAACAAAGAGAAATGATTATATTAGCAAAGGAACAGGAGTGCACTGTGAATGCACAGTCTGGCTTTGTGGAGTGGATAATGGAGGGACTTTAATGGTTAGTAAACACTCTCAATGGGGAGTCTTCAAAAACATCTCAGGGATTTACATTGAGAGCAGCACCAAATAAAACATCACAAATATAGTGGAGAATCACTATAATCCTTTCATTCTAGGTAGCTATAGCTACTACAGATGTTATGCAACTGTGCAAGTGGTTTAAGATACACATTCAGACACTGCACCAACTAGACAGACAGATGGACTTCATGTTATTTAAGGCCATAGCAGAGATCACTGGATCAGTGGAGTGGCATCTAGCTGGCTAATAAAGCCACCTGTTTCGAAGCATAATGCGCTACACAAAGGGGATGTGGAAAAACATAAGCCGGCTTATCTGCAGAAGCAATCAGTTTCCAAGAAATCAAATCACTTTGAGAAATGCTAGGGATGTAATTGAATTGGTAGTGGGCTCATTCTGGGACATTGACAAACTGAATAGTTTCAGGAGGGTTAGAGAGTTAACTGTCGGTGTAAAGCATGATTTACACCACCGGCACCATGAGCTGACTCAAAACTCTCATGAATTAAGTAAAGAATTGAAAGGCTAGAACCTGTCAATTACTGCTTTTACATTGCTACAGAGCATTTCCACTACCCCATTTATTATCAAAACCCATCTCAAGATATTTCCATTCCCAAACACAGGCTTTTTGCCAGTCAAAAATAATCACAAAGTAGTCTTTTATGGCAACTGTAGCGGGAAAACTGCATTCTCCATTAACCACAAACTATTTCCTGCACTTTCTCTTTAATAATTCATAAGAGGCATGACTGATATTTCCCAGCTTCCTCTCAATCACCCCAGCGTTAAACACGGAGCACAAATTAGTGACTCACATGTGGCAATGCTATTGCTAAGCAGCTATACTGTAGCTAATACCCTCTGAGAGCTATACACTGGCTAAGATGGCTAATTAGGCTCAAAATCCTTGACAGTAAGGAATGGATGAATAGCCTTATAGTCAAACAAGCCAGTTTTTATATGGCCTATTGGCCTACTGTGCTGAACGCAGTGGAACAAGTCCAAGATCTATTATAGGACGCTGTTTACCATTTATTCTATTGCATTGCATGCAAGTGGAAGCAATAGTCATTGTTATAATTGGAATCTTACTGATCAGGATACAAACATTTCATACAGTAGATACACATAACTTCAAAAGTGTCTCCGTCTAAAATGAAAATCGTCCTCTTTTAAAATATCAAGGATAATGGACATGTCTAATGAAAAGCACCACCTAAAACCTGCTGATGACTACGCTTTCAATTCCTTTCAAATGTCATGGCTGCCACAACAGGGAATAACACGTTCTCCCAACAGGATGTGTGTCAATGACTCTATTTTGACATTCCCATAACTATCAGACAATTCCAAAACCCCACCCTGGACTGCAAGGCAAAGCTACAGACAGACAGAGCTTTTTGAACCCATCCCAAAACACACTTGATAGTAAGTCAGCATTCTGCAGCGGGACAAGTAAACAAATCACACAGTGACATACTCATCACACAGGAAACAGACAGTGATAGAGAGGGTTTAAGAGTCATATGTCATGCGGCATAACACCCCCCCCCCCT